>CM034152.1:677994813-678260675 GCA_019776745.2 Taxus chinensis
CTTGCTATTCTCGACACATCTTGTGTCTTTGTTGAAGGATTGTGCAACAACCATCATAAACTCGTTATTAACAGCACTGACAGGAATCCCACCGGCGAAGTGCAGGGCGCTGCCTATCAATTTATCCATCCATGGACTCCTTGTCACTTTCTGAGTCCTTACCCAGAATTCCTCTATGTCAATGTGGCCCAGTTCAGAATCCCTGACATCCATATTACATTCTGCCTGTGATTCGGGCATCCTGACCCTCTGATATTTGTATTTCATTTCTTCTTCTGTTAGCTTTGCCTTCCCTCTTGGTTTGGTGGGTCTCTTGCTTGACGTAGACATGTGTTCTTCAAGGCTTATCTGATGATCTGCACGTAGAAGGAGCGAAACCCAATCCAAGAAGCTTGAATTAGTCATTTGATCTTCCATTGGAATACTAGCAGAAGAAAGAGTTAGAACTTTTAAGGCTCGGGGCGCAGGGCGCATGGAAGATGTGTGTAACAGGCTGAATAGTCAAGGCGCACAGGAAAAGGGTGCAACAGAGGTTAAGTTGGCGCCAACGGCGCATGGAAGATGGATGAAGCAGGTTGCATTTTATAACAGGGCGCACAGGAAATGCGTGTTACATTGGGGTTCGATGCGCCTGTGGCGCATGGAAAGATTGTGTAACATGGACGAATGATGCGCCAAAGGAATATAGCGTGGCGCATGGAGGGTTTACACAACATCATGTTACTGCATCAGGAGGGTGTGCCAGCGCCTATGTAATCTTTATACTTGCGCGAAAAAGGCTTTTGTTGCATCGAAACTGGGTGCGCTCTTTGGCGCGTGGAAATGGGATGCAACATGGGTAAAGGGTGTGCCAAGGCTTATAGGAGGAAGCGCGGGATTTACACTTGGAGCATGCAAAAGGGGTGCGCTTATGGGCGCATGAATTTCAGCTGTATCAGGATGGCAGGGATGCGCCATGGCGCGGATCTTTGAGTATGTTGCAAGTCGGATAGGTGCGCCGAGGGGCGCGACTGTCTTGATTGTTACAAGGCGCGCCGGTGCGCCTTGTGAAATAAGCTCTCAAACCTCTTCTCTTTCTTTCTCTTCCACTTCAAAAATTGCTTGGACAAGTAAGGTTTTCCGAAAACCTTGTAAACAGACCAAGCTAGCTACAAAACGACCCCTTTTCCAGCAGATCCGGAAAGAGGGAGGGAGAGCAAGAGCAACAGAAGAAAATGAACAGGACAGCACGGGGGAAAGGCTCAAACACATTCAAACTTGATGAAAACTGGCCAGCAAGTTGGCATACACACCAAAACCGGACAAAAACAAGCCCAAAGAACAGAAAACATAAAACAGGGAAGGGGAAGAACCTCTTACCTTAAAATATAGCGAAAATTCCTTGAGCGGGTCCACAACACGACGAAAGCGACAGAGCAGGGGCTGACAAATCCAGAAAATCACGTGCTGACAAAAGAACAATGAAAATGACATGGCGCGCATAGGTATATATAACAAAATTTGTCATAAATGCGCCAACCACCATTTGAAAAGGCGCGTGAAAACGACTGTCGACAGAGGAAAGCATGCGCCCTTTGGCGCATGGAAGTAACTGACAACAGGAGAATGGGTGCGACTTTGGCGCATCAAACGAGTTGTCGACATGAATTTATGTGCGCCATTGGCGCACCAAAACGTGGTGTAACACGGAAAATACATGCGCCTTTGGCGCACCGAGAAGCGTGCTAACATGGAAAACCATGCGCCAAAGGCTTTTAAGGGGGCGCATCAAAAATTGATGTTGCAAGGAAAAACCATGCGCCCAGCCAAAAAAGGCTCAAAAAGACTAAGTTCAAAAACTGAATTTCCCGGGAAGGGATTTTACAATATTCTGAATGCGGAGGATCCCTAACGAGGGATCGAAACAAAATTTTCGGTATGGTTATCGGTAAAATTGCCCTTGTCAATTTTACAGGATAACAAACTTAGTGAGAGTTTTAGATGTTAGTAGAGGTTGTTCTGTGTTGTGGGAAAAAATTTAGAGTCCTATGATGAATATTTTGTAGGTTATGAGGTTTTGAGTCCTATCGAGTTCTGAAAAGCACATTTTCCATGTCGAAGTGAGAGAAATCAACTTGCATGACACGTGTAAGGTCTACATGGGCCCCTGAGTCTTCAAGGATTGTAAATCATGTAACTAATAATATCTCAGAGTTAGACTGAGATCAAATGAGGCCCTATCTTTTATGAAGGAATGTTAAGAAGGTAAGAAGGTCAAAACCCTTCTTAAACATTAGTTTCATAGAGATGGAGGAAATATTTCTTGTTAGATCCCAGAATGTATTGGATCATCACATTTGATGATTTGATAATGGATATGACTCTCCCAGATTTCATATGGTGGTGGTTTTAGGTCATGACACTTAGTGGAACCCACACAAAATCCCTTTTTTTAGGAAAGAAGGTATTACTCTCAGGTTTTCCATTAGACCATATGAATAAATTGGTAAACTGGGTTTTTGGGGAGAAATTCTACTGTTTTAATTCATTTTAGAACTTGGTGAGGCCAATTTATGACTTGCACAAGTCAAAATAGGCTGACTGGTTTTTGGGCCTAAAGGGGCAATTTTGCAGTCATGATGAATGGAAGTGCTCAAATCACTTGTGTGTATGGTGAGGTATTTTTAAGGTACTGGATGTGTTTTATACATCTACTATTATGTTTTTACTTTGGTTTAGCTCTGGAAGTTAGTTGAGGGTGGCATAAAGAACGTCACAAGTTGACCTAGATTGACTTGAAGATTGATCTGAAGGTTTGCTATGAAGATTGATCTGAAATGTCAATATCTTGGCTTAGTTGCTGATAGATGTCCATTGAAGAATGAATAGGGATTAATTTTGTTCCTATTAAATTCATTTCGAGAGCTTCAAAGTGTCAAAAATGGTGGAAGAAGGTCTCATTTCCAAAACTTATTCCTGGGCAATTCAATTTGCTAAAGATGAGAAGTTATTCTATTTTCTTTGTTGGTTGAATCATGAAGTATAGCATTCTTGATGATGTTTTTCAGGTCATTGGATATCCTTTGAGTTGTTAAATTCCATGGTGTTAGCATATGGATTTGCACGCATGTAAATGACATGCAACAGTGTGGGAACAAAGTCCCTCCTCAATGAAGGTGAGGCTGCCTTTATTGAAAACCAAAACTGTATTTACATCTATACATTCAAAATTGTATGTGGGGGGTGTTTTGGAACATCAATGGAAAGAAAAGTGAATGAGGGAGATGGAATGGAATGAAGGAAAGGAGTGGAATGGAATGAATTGAAAGAACATGCAAGAGTTAGGTAAAAACAAAGCCTAATATTGCACGAAGAGGAAAGATGAATAACTAACACAAATAAAATGGAGTTTGAGTTAGCTAAAGAAGAATGTGTAAAAGGGAACACACATGAGCAAGTAGATAATCAGAGCTTGATCACTGTGAACTAGAACAACAGATTAATAACGTTGACAATAAGATCAAAGACAATATTTGCATGCAAGATTCAAACACTAACATCTAATGAACATAAGAACATCAAATGTTATAAGAGACAATGAATGGGACACAAAGTTCATATTTCATTAACTCCAAAATGTCTTCTCAAAAGAACACAAAGTTTCTTTCTTTGAAGTAAAGCTTGCATACAAAAGTATTTTCTTCTCCTCTCTCAAAGTCACCTTTACAAATGATCCCCTGACTTCCTTTTATAACCCAAAAGTTGGTTACAAAGTAGTTAGAGTTTTAAATGCACATTAAATAGGGCACTTAAGTGACTTTTGAATTTTTCAACCAACTTTATTAAAAACAGCCAAAAATAGAAACCACTTTAAAAAGTCATTTAAGGAAAAATACATAAATAAAAGAAATGGGTACATGTGGACCCCACTTAAATGACTTGGACGCACACATAGACATCCTAGTCAACAATCTGCCACCTAGATCAAAACACCTATGGTCAGTGCCTTATCCATTGGGCCAAGAGTCTCACCTATCCCGGTCGTACGGGAATGAACTCATTGACCATGCTCCGCAATCCTCCAGATGACAAGAGAGCCGAGCTTGAAACTTGAGCAATTCATCCACCTCTTCATTTGAGCAACATCCTGGTGTGAGAAATTTTGTCTTCATTTGTATTCACATTCAAAATTACATACAATTCTCCACATGCTCTGAATACCTTTCCATGGTGAATTATTCATTTTTCACGAGATCAAAGTCGTTACGCCACCTTGGCTTGTCAGAATTTAGCTTTTGATCTTTCGCCATCGAGAAGATCTTCCAAGAGCCAAAATTGCAATTCACTTCCTGGAGTTATGTATTTTGTCTTTATCACCATCCTGAAGTGTTGGCATTCTGATTCTGCTCACGATCGTCCAATTCGAGAACGCTCCAACTTTAAGACTGACCGATGAAGTATTGTGCCCGCTGCTAACTGAGAGCTGACAGGGACACACTTGAATGATGTGGTCTTGCTTGATGATCCACAATTACACTTGTCATTGGTCTTGGTTTGTCGATGAATACACAATGATCAAGTGAAAACAATTGTTGTAGACAAGATTCTCCCATTATCGATCTCTGCCGATAACAATGGCTTTTGACTCCGAAGAGACCTATGCCAATAGCTACGACTTATACCGCATAATGAGGAAGTCAGAGGTTGCTTCCACTTCGGAGCCATTGGAGTTGAATCACCACACTATGCAGGTTTCGTGGTGCATCTATGCAATTCAGAACAAGCGTCAAGAAAATTGTGACTCTCCTTCTGTCGATATGCGATCGCATAACCAACTTACATCGACGTGTCCCAAGTTGGCATCGACGATGTTCTCATACTCTGAATGGAGCGTCGAGGTGATTAGAATGCCCTGGAACTTATACCGCAACATCATTTTGTTTGGAGATGACATGATTGTGACAGAAACATGATTTCAGGTGATTACTTCCATCTTACAAAACTGCACAAATAAAACTGCCTGGGAAAAATAAAATTAGCCTGGTAAAAATACCAAACGTCACCTTGAGCATCTAAAAATTGGAAAGAGAGCATATGAAGGTGAGGATAATTGAACAAAATGAAATTCATTTCTCTTGATGATCATCTGAGTCTAAAATATCAACTCTCAAAGTGAGTCACCTTGACAGGCTGAAAAATGCGCACGCAGCGAAATCATGCAAATTGCATTTTATTTGACTCCGTGAAAAATATCAAACGAATTTCTGTACATTTAAATTTTTGCAAATAAGTACATGAATGTGGGAATAATTCAATGAACCAAACTATTTCTCTTGACGATCATCTGGGCTCGAGATATGGATTCTCAAAGTAGGCCTTCCGCCAAGCTGAAACTGTGCGCGCGGCAAAATTGAGCAAACTGGGTTTTTCTTGGGTTCGTGAAAAATATCAAATGAGGTGCTGCACATTTAGAATTTGGAAAATGAGTATACAAAGATGGAAGAATTCAAGGAATCAAACTTTTCTTCCTGAAAATCATCCATCTTCGAGATATCAAGCCCCAAAGTTGATTACTTCAACAGCTACAAAACTGCGGCAAAATAATAATTTAAAAAAATTAAAAAATATCCGGTTCGAAATGACTCCGCATAGGATCAACTTTAATCTTTTAAATTCAATATTTCTCTTGTCTTTCCAGATTCTGGTTGCTTCAGCGTATGAAGAATTACTTTGATTTTATTCGGCAACGATTCGTGGACATTTGCACGAGTGGGATGATTTTTTATTTTTTCTTTGGCAGTGCGTGTGATCTTGTTTCTTTTATCTCCCTTTGGAATTGCTTTTCGATTGTTCGTTTTTTTCAAATTGAGTGAACAACAATGTTTTTATCTTTCAAAAACTTGCGTATTACCTTGGCTGGTCCTTAGACAGGGTGGATAGCTCCTTTCACTTTGTGTGACCTGCATGCGTGAATTTGTTTTTGACCTTTTCCCTTTTTCTTGGACCTGGCATGTGGATAAGCTCCTCTAGCTGTGCAAATGTGTGGTGGATTCTTCTTATTTTTCTTTGGACAACTATGAGCTCCTTGCGTTGAAAGGTAAATGCTTGGAAATGCTTTGTCTTCAGCCTGGATCTTTTCTTCCTCCAACTGCGTAAAGCATTTTCTATCTTTTGACAAACCTGTGCAGTTTTCTACCTCCTTTGTGTGGACAGCTCCCTCTTCACCCTCTGCGTGGCCTGTTGTAAGCTTTGCTAACTCCTTTGTTGGTGTGGATTTCCTCAATGAAGGCATTTTGGATTGATATGCTGCTCTTAGAAATGTGTGAGAATGTTTTCTTGAATCCTAAACCAATGCATGAACAGCTCCTTTTCTATGCGTGGAGGAAATTTTTTGATATGCATGGCAATCTGCTTTCTCTTGCGTGGACTTTTTACTTCACATATTCCCGCGTCCAAACATCTTTCTAATGCCTAGCTTTTCATAGGGAGTATTCTGGACTATATTAATTTCTTTGACTTATGCGTTAATAGTTGTGTGGTATCCTTCTTTTTGCATCAGGGTCCAACATTGAATCCTCTCTCTGCTACGTGTATTTCTTTCTTGATGGGACTTGTGTGGAAAACCACTTTTCAATTGCCTACGTGATGGACTGTCCTAGGTCTCTCCTGTATTTGTCCTTCACAATGTTGTTATTGCTTGTGGGATGTGATAAAATATTACTATGTTCCTTCAGAAGAAATAAGAAGCAATTTAGAAAGCTTCGCACGACTCTTTCCAACGAGTCCGACAGAGGAATTTATGAAGGATTAAACCAACTTCCCCTCTTCCCGGGTAGTGGAATTAATTGCCAGGGGAAATGGGGAAAGCAACGGCCAATTGCCAACGGGAATGGCAAAGTGGGCTGGCAATCTCCGTTCAATTTCCCCATGTGGGAAATCAGGAGATTTCTTGCCCATTTTCCAATTCATTAATTTGGCAATTGGGAAAAGAAATCCCACAAGCGGGAATTTAAAACAATTTTTCCAGGAAAGGGGAAATCCGGGCCCGGGAAGCCAATTTGGCATTCCCGGCAATGGGAAGCGGAAGCTTATTTTTCCCCGGCAATTAAAATAAAACTTGTCGAATAAATTTTAATTAATATTTATTTAATTAAATACTCCAAAGTTATTAAAAATTAATTTTATCAAACAAAGAGTAATTAATTAATTAAATATTAATTAATTAATTTTAACGCAGTTTAAATGCCTGGCGGGAGGAGTTCTCACCCGAAAAGGACGAAACGAAGACCGGAATGATCACAAAAATGAGACGGTCGTGATGAGAGTGATAAACCACGCAAAGTAACACTTTTTGAAAAATTTCAAAATTTCCATTTTTATTTTTTAATTAATTTTGCGAAGTCAAAATTGGCTGATAACAGCTGGCTCTAATTGGGGACAAGGACTTCATGGACGCAGCAACGGACCCAGACCAAAATATTCATGAACATGATCTCAAAATGATGGGGCACAAAAATGGGGGTGACACAAGAGAGGAGACCGAAAAACAGGGAAACAAACAAACCAAAATCCTAATTACCTATGTACATACGGGGAACAACCCGTTTTCAATTTTGATAGTGCTTGAGATATTGCCCACTGTAGGGCAAAGGAAAATGAGTTCCATCAGGATATGCCAAGTAATAGGTGTTATCTCCACATAAATGTCTGATTTTGAAAGGGCCTAGCCACAGTGAATCAAACTTCCCATGCTTTCCTTTTGGTTCACGTCTTTGTCCCAGAGAAGAACTAAGTCATTGATTTGAATTGTCTCTCCCTAGTTTTCCTGTCAAACAATTTCTTTACCTTGGATTGATGTTCCTCGATCCTGTTTGCCACTTGACTTCTTTGTTCCTCAAGCTTGCTTAGGAACATGATCCTTTTATCTAATGCATTGGTGAAGCATTCATCATCAACTGCCTGGGCTAATTTTAATGCTGGTAACTCCAGTGTGATGGGAATTTGAGCATCGGTTCCATACAAAATTTGAAATGGAGACATCCCGATTGCCCTTTTGGGAGTTATGCGGTCAGCCCACAATGCATCATATAACTTTTTGTGCCAAGTTCTTTGATTTTCTTTAACTAACTTGCGCACAATAGTAATGATGTTTTTGTTACTGGATTCAAGCCTAACCATTTCCCTTGAGGGTAGTAATCTGACGAATGAGACAAAGATATCCCATACCCATAACAAAAACCTATCATCTCTGCAGAAGAAAAATTTGAGGCATTGTCCGTCACGATCTTGTGTGGAATTCCATAATGAACCAATATATTTTCTTTGATGAAGTCACAAGATTACTGTAGTAGATGTTTGTTTCACTGGTATAGCTTCTACCCACTTTGTAAAGTAGTCAGTTGCGGTGAGCACGTGAGTATGACCAGCACTAGAATTAGGATTCAAAACCCCAATGAAATCTAAACCCCATTGTTGAAAGGGTTCTTCAATGACAACTGGCTTCAAAGGCAAAGCTACCAACTTTGGTCTTCCAACAAATTGCTGACAAGCTTCGCATTTTGTCACCCATTTCTGAGCATCAGAAAACATAGTGGGCCAGTAATAATGTGCTCGCAAAATTTTATGAGCCGTCACTGGGCCAGAGAAATGACCACCGCAAGCATGATTGTGGAAAGCTTCCAACAATCTAGGTTGTTGCTCTTTATCAACACATCTGAGGAACATGTCGTCAATTCCTTTCTTGAACAACGTGTTGTCCCAAATGACGTACCTGGACAGCTCTTAGTTTGATAGCTCATTTCTCCTTAGCTATTCAGATTCTCTGGACACTCGCCATATGTGAGGAAGTAGGCAATATCAGAATACCATTCATCTGTGGTACTGACAAAAACTACCAGTGGTAAATTTTCTTCAACTGGTTCTTCTTCAGAGTTATCTCGTGGTTCATTCTCTGTGATGAGTTGGCAGAGTCCTCTTCCTCGAACCAACTTGGTAGGCTTGATATCCAAATCATATTCCTGGATCTTGGAGACCCAATTACCTCTTTTAGATCCTGGTTCCTGTTGTGTCAACATCGATTTAACTACGGTGTCTGGAACTAAGACTTTGGTGTGAGAATTCAACACATAGTACCTGAAGTGTTTCAGGGCTCTCACCACCATGTACGCATGTCTCTCAAGAGGAGTGTAATTAAGTTCATGTTTCTTGAATCCAGAACTCATGAATGCAATAGGAGATTTGATCCCCTCTTGATTGTGTTGAGTCAAAATGGTGGAGATTGTGTGCGGCGAAGCATAACAATAAATTATGAAATCCTTTTTAAAATCAGGACACACCAATGTAGGAGCTTTTGTAATAGCACCCTTGATTTGCTCAAATGCCTCTCTACCTTCTTTTGACCATTTGAAGGATTCTTTTCCTTTCATCATATCAGCGATTTCCTTAGTCAGCTCGGCAAAATCTGGCACAAACCTTCTCAAAAAAGTTCACCTTCCCAAAGAAGGAGTGGACTCCAGGCTTACTTGTAGGCAAGGAAAGATTCTTGATAGCTTGAACACGCTCAGGATCGATCTTAGTTCCTTCCTTAGAAACAATATGACCTAGGAGTTTCCCTTCTGTAACTCTGAACACAAACTTTTTTGGATTTAGAGAAATCTTATGAAGTCTGCACCTTTGCAATATTTTCTCTAAATCTCTTAGGTGATCTTCTCATTTCTTTGAGAACACTGTCAAGTCATCTAGGTATATCACGATGATTTTGTCTTTATAATCTGTGAATGCCATATCCATAGCCCTTTGAAAAGTAGTGCTGGCATTAATCAAACCAAAAGGCATTCTTCTATATGTGAACGTACCCCAGGGGGTAGTGAACGTGGTTTTATGTTGATCTTCTCTAGCCACTTCAATCTGATTATAGCCAGAGAAACCATCTAGCATAGATAGCATTTCTGATCCAGTTACCGCCTGCAGAATATGGTCCATGACTGGCAGTGGGTAGTTATCCTTCAAGGAAGCCTGATTAAGATTACAGAAATCCACGCAAATCCTAATTTCTCCATTTTTCTTGTGAACTGGTACAATATTAGCTATCCAGGTCGAATGTCAAATAGGAAACACTATTCGTGCATCTAGCATCTTTTGAACTTCATGAAATATTGTCCCTACAATCTTGGGATTATATTGTCTTTGCTTTTTCCTGAATGGAACTACACCAGGCTTCAAGGGTATGGCATGCTCCATTTCCCTGGGTTGGAAAGACTTCAAGTCTTCATATGAGTAAGCCAAAACATCAGAATATTTGGTAAGGAGGCTTATGAATTTCCTGTGTTCCTCAGGTGAGAAACACTTACCGATATTGACCAGGTGAGGTTTATCCTTGGTACCGATGTTAACTTGCTCATAGTCAGTAGAATTCGCAGGTCCTGCCTGCTCTTTCTCTTTGATAAACCTGTCATGTTTGTCAAAAAGTTCTTCAAGTGAAACCAATCCTTTGGGAATTTTATTTCCTTTGAGTTGAATGATGCCATCACCAGGATCTTCGTTCTCAACTCCTTCCTAAATGGGTGAGGTAGTTGATTCACGAAATGCAGAATCACTTCCTTCAAAGTACAACTGTTCAAAATTATCTCTCTTTTCCAAGAAGGCAATAATTTGTTGATCATCATTAAATACTTGCCAATTTTCTGCATTGTCAGGAACACTTGGCCTAAAAACCATTTCAATGGTGTATTTGACTTGATCAAATTCTGAATGAGGAATCATTAATGAAGCTGAGACTGCTAGAGAATCTACTTTGTCATTCTTTTCACGAGGGACAAATTTTATGGAAAAAGTGTCGAAGACTTCTATTGTGTCCCACACTTTATTTCTGTAGTGTCTCAAACGATCATTCTTTACTTGGAACTGATTTCTTACCTATTTCACGATCAATTCCGCATCTCCAAAGACTTCCAAATTTTTGATCCCTTTCTCCTCTACAGCTTGAAGGCCAAGGATTAATGCCTCGTACTCTGCAGTGTTATTAGTATTTGAAAATTCAAGTTTGTAGGAAAAAGGAAATATTTTACCATTTGGAGATATGAGCACCACTCCTGCACCAGAACCTGTTGAACAACAACTTCCATCGAACTCAAGAGTCCATATCTCATTGGAATCTTGGCAAGTGATCTTAGGGGTATGAATTTCTACAGTCATCATATAATTACCCATACTTGAGCCTTGGAAAAGGATCTGTGCGCGAGGATCTTCAGTTTTAGTTACCGTGAACTTTGCCTGAGCTTCTGGCATAAGCTTCTTCATTTCTCCATTGATAGGGATCATGGTGTGAGACCAATCCATTTGAATTTCACCACCTAGATCTCTGCAAAATTTCTTGCTCAACAACATTCCATATGAAGGCGGGAATATCAACAACTAAAATAGTTACCTTAACTCACTTTTGAGGGAATTGGGCTAAAACCATTTGGGCGTCTTTAATCTGCCCAATCAAAGGAACTTGCTTGGTTTCCATGGAGTAGCATGATCCAAATGTTCTTGTACAAGTCAAACCAAGAGCATGTGCTACTTTTTCTGGCATCACATTATCCGAGGCTCCAGAGTCTATAATGCAATTACTTAATTTGCATCCGTTGATCAGAAAGGACACAAAGAAAGGTTCAATCTTTTCATTTGAAGGTGTAGTGGCCGCCACAATATTTTGAGTTTTCCCATCTTTGGGAGTTTTTAGAATCCCTTTGGAGGAATGAACAGTAGAGTCACCTTTGATAAACTGGACCAATTTCTTGAGTTGATCCTTATTGGACTTCAAGTACTCTGCCTGTGACATGGAAATTTTTGTTTTATTGATATGATCAATGATATCAAATTTGGGCAAAGTAACCGTACTTGATGTCTCAGATACTAGTTCTTTCGAACTTGATGATGGCACACTTTTGACCTTTGTCTCGGGCTGGGTTGATACGGATGTGGAAGAAGAAACTTTCTTCGTAGCTGATTTATCAATTGATTGATTTAACAAAGGCCCTCCTTTCTTTAAGATAGTTTTGACCTTTGAAACCTTAGTCGCCTTGGACTCTTTAGGAGTCTCATTTGTCTTGGATTCTTTGGAAGTTTCCTTAATCTTAGATTCTTTTTGAAGTTCCTTGGAAACCTCTTTATCTCCCACCTTAGTGGTATCCTGCTCCTTTTTCTGAGAGCATGTGAAGACAACGAAGGATTGACTATTCATATCTTCTATAATTTCTTCGTATCCATCTTCCTCTTCTGAACGGTACTCAAAGAAATGATTATTACTTTCTCCCTCAGGATCTTCAACTTCAGGTTCAGATGTTCCAGAATCTGGCTCTTCCTCATCAACCTCGATGACTTCAACCTCATCGTTGCTTTCTTCAATGACATCACATTTTGAGTTAGTTACGGGAGCTGCTTCAATAGCAAGCCTCGTTGGAGGACTTGCAATCCTGGCTTTGTTGGGAACATAGCCTTTCCTTGGGATGTCTTTGTAAGGAGCAGGTTTACTACTTTGAGCAACTTTCTTTTTCAAAGCTAGCACATCATTAGCCAACTTAGTGAGTATAGCTTCTGAAGCATTGGAGGTTTCTTGACTCTTTCCCTTGAGGGAAGTTTTCTTGAATTTACCCGCCATGATTAAGTCATCCTCAATTTCTATGGCCAAGGACTGAGCAAGTTCTAGGGTAGCCACTCTAGCCCTTCTCAGCTGATAGCACACTTCTGGTTGTTGTGCATTAATAAAGAAACATTTTTGTCCATCAGGGTTCAGGGTGAATCCCTGGACTGGAACTTTGTTCACCATTTTGTTGAATTTAGCCACGAAGTTCCTCATGGGTTCTGTTGGCTCTTTCTTCACCTGAGATAGTTGGGCAAGAAGGGCATGTTCATCTTCTTGATCGTCTTGAATCGATCTTCAAACTTAGTTTTCATATCATTCCAATTTGTAATGCATCCATTTGGAAGATGATGAAACCAATCTGCAACAACATCATGCAATGTTTTGATGAAAAGGTGAATAGAAACATCTTCATATTCTACCAACAAAATAACACATGCAGCAAAAAAGGTAGAAATATGGTCATCTGGTGATGTCTTCCCATCTCCATCGAACTTGGGAAGAATCTTTCTTGATCCTCTTGGGAGGTCATGTCGAGCTAGTAAGGCCAATGGGCCTATGGCATTTCCCCATGGTACGTTGACTGCCATTTTGGGAAAGGTGGTATGCGAAGGTAAAACAACGTGAGCAAGGACAAGTGCTTGACTGGTAGTGATTCCTTCCTTGCTTGCTCTTTCAGGACTTGATGCAAGGCTTGCAGATCTACAAGGTGTGTTCTTCTTTGGAGGAGATAACTTGAAACCAAACTTTCCTTGAAAGTCAAAAATGGGATCAGATCGACCTTTAGCTTTTTCTCCTCGCGTAAACCTCTTTCCTTCCAGTTTGAAATCTTTATTGTGAAGGGATCACTGGCATGTTCTGAACCAACTCTAGCCTTTTCTCTTCACTCTCTTTCTTGAGCTATTTGCACCTGAATAGCTCTAGCAACTCTCGCGGCTTTCTCTTCTTCGTTATCTAGTACTGATGCGGCGAGATGAAAATGATAGGTATTCGTGTGCTTTTCCCAAATAGCTTGCCTCAAATCTGATGATATATCTTCTTGATTATCTACAAAAACAAGATTTGGTTGCAAGATAGGTGGGTTACCTGTAATAGTCATACAACTTATTACCTTGGTGGAAGAGGACCGCGTCGGTGAACAATGATCAAAACGTGTCCAGGAGGTCTTCTGGCCACAAGTGTGGGTGCTCTTCTTCTAAGGTCTTTGATGTAGATTTCTCTGTCAATGGCTCTATCAACAGCCACAAATTGCTGCAAGCTTTCACAGGTTTTCCCAAGCTACTGTTCGAAGGTTGGCAACAATGTCTCCTTGAAAATCTTCGTTGGGCACAAGGTTTGGTTGAAGAACTGGAGCTTGTGCAGAGGGGATAGTCATAAAGATTTAACCAAGCATTGGTTAACGATTCCTGAATCCCCAGTAGAGTCACCAAAAACTGTTAGCATATGGATTTGCACGCATGCAAATGACATGCAATAGTGTGGGAACGAAGTCCCTCCTCAATGAAGGTGAGGCTGCCTTTATTGAAAACCAAAACTGTATTTACATCTGTACATTCAAAATTGTATGTGGGGGGTGTTTTGGAACATCAATGGAAAGAAAAGTGAATGAGGGAGATGGAATGGAATGAAGGAAAGGAGTGGAATGGAATGAACTGAAAGAACATGCAAGAGTTAGGTAAAAACAAAGCCTAATATTGCATGAAGAAGAAAGATGAATAACCAACACAAATAAAATGGAGTTTGAGTTAGCCAAACAAGAATGTGTAAAAGGGAACACACATGAGCAAGTAGATAATCAGAGCTTGATCACTGTGAACTAGAACAATAGATTAATAACGTTGACAATAAGATCAAAGATAATATTTGCATGCAAGATTCAAACACCTAACATCTAATGAACATAAGAACATCAAATGTTACAAGAGACAATGAATGAGACACAAAGTTCATATTTCATTAACTCCAAAATGTTTTCTCAAAAGAACACAAAGTTTCTTTCTTGAAAGTAAAGCTTGCACACAAAAGTATTTCTTCTCCTCTCTCAAAGTCACCTTTACAAATGAGCCCCTCACTTCCTTTTATAACCCAAAAGTTGGTTACAAAGTAGTTAGGAGTTTTAAATGCACATTAAATAGGGCACTTAAGTGACTTTTGACTTTTTCAACCAACTTTATTAAAAACAACTAAAAATAGAAACCACTTAAGTTTAATTTAAAAAATCATAAAAGAAATGGGCACATGTGGACCCCACTTAAATGACTTGGACGCACACATAGACATCCTAGTCAACAATGCGCCACCTAGATCAAGACACCTAGGATCAGTGCCTTATCCATTGGGCCAAGAGTCTGCCTATCCCGGTCGTACGGGAATGAACTCATTGACCGTGCTCTACAATCCTCCAGATGACAAGAGAGCCGAGCTTGAAACTTGAGCAATTCATCCACCCCTCCGTTTGAGCAACATCCTGGTGTGAGCAAGTTTGTCTTCATTTGTATTCACATTCAAAATTACACACAATTCTCCACATGCTCTGAATACCTTTCCATGGTGAATTATTCATTTTTCACGAGACTGTAGTCGTTACGCCACCTTGGCTTGTCAGAATCCAACTTTTGATCTTTCGCCATTGAGAAGATCTTCCAAGAGCCAAAATTGCAATTCACTTCCTGGAGTTATGTATTTTGTCTTTATCACCATCCTGAAGTGTTGGCATTCTGATTCACTCACAATCATCCAATTCGAGAACACTCCAACTTTAAGACTGACCGATGAAGTATTGTGCACGCTGCTAACTGAGAGCTGACAGGACACACTTGAATGATGTGGCCTTGCTTGATGATCCACACAATTGTACTTATCATTGGCCTTGGTTTATTCGATGAATAGATCTGCCGTACAATGATCAAGTGAAAACAATTAATGTAGACAAGATTCTCCCATTATTGATCTCTGCCGATAACAATGGCTTTTGACTCCGAAGAGACCAATGCCAATAGCTACGACTTATACCACATAATGAGGAAGTTAGAGGTTGCTTCCGCTTCAGAGCCATTGGAGTTGAATCGCCACACTATGCAGGTTTCATGGTGCATCCATCAAGTGATGACCAATTCAGAACAAGCGTCAGGAAAATTGTGACTCTCCTTCTATCGATATGCGATCGCAGAATCGACCTATGCATCGATGTGTCCCAAGTTGGTATCGACGATGTTCTCATACTCTGAATGGAGCGTCGAAGGTGAGTAGAATTCCCTATAACCTATACCAGCAACATCATTTTGTTTGGAGATGACATGATTGTGATAGAAACGTGATTTCAGGCTGATTACTTCCATCTTACAAAACTGCACAAATCGCCTGTAAAATTAGCCTGGTAAAAATACCAAGTTCTCATGTCGTCACCTTGAGCATCTAAAAATTGGCAAGGGATCATATGAAGGAAAATACCAAACGAGGATAATTGAAATATGAAAATAATTCATTTCTCTTGACGATCATCTGAGTTTAAAATATCAACTCTCAAAGTGAGTCACCTTGACAGGCTGAAAACTGCGCACACAGCGAAATCATGTAAATTGCATTTTATTTGACTCCGTGAAAAATATCAAACGAATTACCGTATATTTGAATTTTTGCAAATAATTACATGAATGTGGGAATAATTCAATGAACTAAACCATTTCTCTTGACGATCATCTGGGCTCAAGATATGAATTATCAAAGTAGGCCTCCCGCCAAGCTGAAACTGCATGCGCGTGGCAAAATCGAGTAAACTGGGTTTTTCTTGGGTTCGTGAAAAATATCAAATGAGGTGCTGCATATTTGAAATTTGGAAAATGAGTATAGGAAGATGGGAAGAATTCAAGAAACCAAACTTTTCTTCCAGATGATCATCTTTCTTCGAGATATCGAGCTCCAAAGTTGATTACTTCGATAGCTACAAAACGCTGGCAAAAATAATAACGTTTTCTTTATTGAGTTCATTTTTCTTTGTGCCGATATACATCGGCTAATGCATTTGGATGCATGATATTTTTTTCTTAATATTTCTCACCAATGAGTGATGAAAATGATTTATATATTTCTTTAATCTAAATCCTCCCAGTTTTTAGTTGACTTCAATGTTGAAGATCGATTTTAATATTTTTTCTTTTGGCAGTGTGTGGGGTACATGAGCCTAGATATTTTTCTCCTTTGGCAGCGAATGATCTTGTTTCTTTTATTCCCTTTGGCTGCGTTTTGACTGTTTGTTTTTTGTCAAACTGATGTGAACAACAACGTTTTACCTTTCACTTGTGTATTGCAGTGGATGGTGTACACAGGGTGGATAGCTCCTTTCACTTGTGTGGCCTTTGTGAACGGTTTGTTTCCCTTTTTCTTGGACCTGCGTGTATAAGCTCCTCTAGCTGTGCAAATGTGTGGTGGATCTTCTTATTTTTATTTAACAACTGTGAGCTCCTTTCCAAGGTAAATGTTTGGAAATGCTTTATCTTTAGCCTGGATCTTTTCTTCCTCCGGTTGCGTAGTATTTTCTATCTTTTGACTAGTTTTCTACCTCCTTTGTGTGGATAGCTCCCTCTTCACCCTCTGTGTGGCCTGTGTAAGCTTTGCTAACTCCTTTGTTGGTGTGGGATTTCCTCAATGAAGGCATTTTGGATTGATATGCTCTTAGAAATGTGTGAGAATGTTTTCTTAAACTAATGCGTGAACCGCTGCCTTTTCTAGTTTTTTTTTTTAATATGCATGGCAATTGCTTTCTCTTGCGTGGGTTTTTATTTCACATATTCCCACGTACAAACATCTTTCTAATACCTCCTTTGGTGTATGGAGTATTCTGGACTGTATTAATTGTCTTTGACTTATGCTAATAATCGTGTGGTATTTCTTTTGATCAGGGTCCAACGTTGAATCCTCTCTCTGCTACGTGTATCTCTTGATACCTACGTGGAAACCCACTCTACTGCCTACGTGATGGACTTTCCAGGTAAATGCATGGGAAATGTTGTTATTGCTTATGGGATGTGATAAAACATTACTCTATTTCTTCAGAAGAAATAAGAAGCAATTTGGAAAGCTTCACACGACTATTTCCAACGATTCCGATGAAGGAATTTATGAAGGCTAAACCGACTATCCCCTCTTCCCCAGGTAGTGGAATTAATTGCCAGGGGAAATGGGGAAAACAATAGGCCAATTTCCACAAGAATGGCAAAGTGGACTGGCAATATCCGTTTAATTTCCCCATGTGGGAAATTGGGAGATTTCTTGCCCGTTTGCCAATTCATTGATTTGGCAATTGGGAAAAGAAATCCACAAGCGGGAATTTAAAACAATTTTGCCAGGAAAGGGGAAATCCATGCCCAAGAAGCCAATTTGGCATTCTCGGCAATGGGAAGTGGAAGCTTATTTTTCCCCCGGCAATTAAAAAAACTTGTCGAATGAATGTTAATTAATATTTATTTAATTAAATACTCCAAAGTTATTAAAAATTAATTTTATCAAACAAAGAGTAATTAATTAATTAATTATTAATTAATTAATTTTAACTCAGTTCAATGCCTAGCGGGAGGAGTTCTCGCCCGAAAAGGATGAAATGAAGATTGGAACGATCACAAAAATGAGACATTCGTTATGATAGAGATAAACCACGCAAAGTAACACTTTTTGAAAATTTTCAAAATTTCCATTTTTTATTTTTTAATTCAATTTTGCGGAGTCAAAATTGGCCGATAACACAATGTTGAGTTGTTTTGGTGTGATCTTGGATTTCATTAGTGAAGACTAGTTTCTGGAATTCCCTGATTTGAGTAGGAAATAGTCATACTAAGTGGTGAAGTGAGAAGAATGGATGATGCAGAGTCTTGTGATATGATGGAAGGTGTTCATAGGATATCATGGAATTTTTTAAGCTTTTTCAACATAAAAAAACAAGATGAATCCCTTAGAGATATTGGAGTTCTCGGTGAAGTAGAAACTAGCATTTTAGGCCTAGTTGTGTTTGTTTGATGTCTTGGTGCATTGCCAACCCATATGGGTCTTTCATGATGATTTATATAAGTTTTTATCTTTTTTTTGAGTTTTTATGACCCACATCTAATTTCCATGGCTGACCTAGTTATGTTTTTTGAGTTGAGTCGTGTATTAAAGTGCATGTAACTGTTCATTTTGAACTAGTGTTGTGAGAGGGAAAAAGTGCGAGCTAGGTGTGAGTCTGAAAGTGATATGAAGGCATCAAGATAGAGCTGAGAGAGTGTGTGAATTTCTAAAGAGTGTTTAAGAGCTAGTGTGCAAGGGAAATTTTCCAAATCAGCCCATGAATGAGCAAGATTGGTCAAAGTAGGAGAAGATGAATTTGAAGAGGGTTTTTAGGTGTATGAGCTGAATATTTGATCATTATCAGTTGTGTGAGAGGAATATCATCAATGGTCTTCTATTTTCAAAACTTGTGTGATGAATAATATCCATACAAGTCCTTTTTGTGAGTAATATAAACAAGGGTTTCTTGGGGTGGGTGCTCCTTGTGAAGTGGGTGCTTCACTAAACAAATCTTGTGTGATGTGTCATATTCATTCAAGTCTTTTGGTTTGTGTAATATAATCAAAAAAATTAGTGAGTTTTCTTCCCCTTTAGGTTTTCCCACTTACATAATTTGTCCTTGTGTATTCTCTTTTGATCATTTTCATGTGGTTGGTTGTTTCATGTTGCTAAGCTCACATTAATGCATGGTTGAATGGTTAATGATTCATACAAGTTAAATTGAATTAGTTATAGTTTTGAAGGACTTATTCCACCCCCACCCCCCGCCCTCATTCCATTCTGCTTCCAACAAACTATTTTAAGAAATCATTTGTGTTTTGTAATTTTTTTGAATTTAGGGCTCTGGATTTTCTGTGACCATTTCATTCGTGAGTATAGTCAAATCGATGGGTATTTAGAAATGATGGTGATGGACCCAATAAAAGTGGATGGGACTCAGGAACATGTTAAAAATGAGATATGTAGTCCTTTTATGTTGGGCTCTGGATTTGATTTTTTATTTCATTCGAGGAGAATTTCTAGGAAATTCATAACTGAGGTGGTCGTAAAAGGTCTGAAAGAGATTGATAGGCAGAGTGTATTTGTTGCTTAGTCTTGTTTTTTGCATGTATATCATTTTTTCTAGATTTTTGGCTCTCGATTGAGCATTTTGACCACACTTATCCTATGGTGTGATGACATTGTATTAAGACATTGACAATATAATGCATACATACATGTGTGTGTGTGTGTGGTGTGTGTGTGTGTGTGTGTGTGTGTGTGTGTGTGTGGTGTGTGTGTGGTGTGTGTGGTGTGTGTGTGTGTGTGTGTGTGTGTGTTTATCTTTTTGGTTCGACCCCATTTACAAAAAAATTGTATGTTTTTAAATCATTTGTGCACTCGTGTATGATTAGGAATGTTTTGTATTTTTTGCGGTTTTTGAATGAGTTCTATAGAGTGATAATGTAATGGATAAATAGAAATGATGCATATGGGTTACACACATGGTAAACAATTCGTACTTAAGAAAGAGTATGTTTCAAACAATGCTTAGAATTTCTATTCCCTTAGAAAAATATGTTGAAGATGATATGATGATAGGATGATCGCACTTTTTTCTTGACCCAATGCAGCTAGTAATATGTGAGGGCTCATCACCGAGATCCAAGAAGGACGTAAGATGTATTATTAAAGACTTTATGAATAAAAATGATGATCAAAAGTCAATAATATTGATAAATACTTACTCAAAAACCTACATTTCAACCCCAATCATGATTAACTAACCAATTTCAAGATGATTTCCACTCATAAGTCTTGCCTAGACTTAGATAGGTGGATGGCCTACTATTTGGAAAGATTTGGTTAAGGGATGATTGTCTCTCCTAACATGAATGCGAAGTCATTTTCTTGGGAATTTTAAATATTCAAGCAATTTTTCTTTTTCTACGGATATTTTTCTTATATTTAACATGACCCTCTACATCTTGCCCCATGCTACCAGTAAGAAGCACGAGCTCATCACCGAGGAAAAAATGTAGGTGAGTAAGGGCATATTCCTCCTTTCCCAGCCTCATGCTACCAGTAAGAAGCATGGGCTCACCATTGAATATTGGGAGGGATAAAAAATGTGATTATTTGTAATAAGAATATATATTTTTTATCTTGTATTGTGGAGGGAACATTTTCCCCCTAATCTCAGCCCCACACAACTAGTAAAGATGTCAGGCTCATCACTGAAGACTGAGATAGGTGAACAGAAGTTCTGGGTGAAATGTTTATAATATTTTTTTATGGAGAGATATTTTTAGGGAAATATTTTCCGTTAGGAAGCTTCTAGAGAAAAGTATAGGTGAAAAAAACCTGAATTGGAAGAAACCATAAAGGATGAAGCACGCAAGTCCTTATAGGAGGAATGTAAAAATTGTCTCATGATTATAAATGATGATGAAAATTATATGATTTGAGAGGGTGAAGAAATTGTAGAAGTGTCATGATTGAGATATACATAAAAATTTTAGGTGACACGATTTGATGGATTCACATGACTCCTCACCTTCCAAAGTGCATACATTATAAGCAGTGTTCTTGAGATATTTTTTTTCTTGACAAGGAACTAGTAATTTAGGTTTAAAATTACAACCCTTGCCCACTATCTTATGTATCTGAATATATAATATTTTCATAATATCACCTACTTGCATGGGATATTCATAAATTTATTTGTTTTGTTTTTGACACATAATGTCTGCATGAACTTGATGGTATTGTTCATATTTTTCCCCTATAGATGGAGGTTTGGTCGTGTCAGATGTATTTTGTGTTAAGGTTACGTGTCTCGTAGACATGGAAATTTTGGTTTTCGACACATTTTCATCTAGACCAAGCTTAAAAATGGGAGAAGTCATAGAGATGGATTTTTTGGATATCATTTTTCACTTAGCATCCTCTTCTTCCTCTAATATTCATACCATACATATGTATATGAGATCATCAGCAAGAAGAGAGGCTAGACCAAGGAAATTTCCAACTCCTTACATTTCAAAGGGAAGGGTGATTAGCCAATCCTTATCTAAGAGTTTTATAATTTCCACTATGGTTTTTTTGGATATGGCTTCTATAGACACAATCTTACTCTCATCTATTTTCACCACTTTGATAGTTTTTGACTTATTGACCTCATCAGTTAGAACCCACTTGGTAGTCATAGCCAATCTCTTTGGAGGATATGGTTTGTTTAATCGATTCACAAGGAGTTCATATTTAGAATGAACTCTGTATTAATTATTGAGGTTATCTAAATGTATATCGAAGGGCTTAGGATCCCCTTGATCGACAAAGACCTTCCCCTAATAGAGGAATCTAACCTCTTATAACAAAGTGGAAGGAATGGCCTTCATCCTGTGAATCCATGGTATTCCCAAGAGAATATTGTAGTTCATTTCCTTATCAATGATGTGATACTCATATAGAATGTTTTTTAACCCAAGGGAAACAGGGAGGACGATAGTTCCAATTAACGTATCCTTAAGACTATCATATCCTCACAATGTGTTTCTGTTATCCAAAATGAGCCCCCTGCTTATTTTGGCTAACTTGCCTTCATTCTTTCCTTCCTTGTGTTTCAAATTCAATTTTTACACATTTCAAGCACTCAAAGGATTCTGGAAATGGCTTCATCAAATAGGATTTTTCTTCCCCTGTCCAGAAAGGTAAAATTTTCCTCCTAACTCCAAATATTTTGAAAGTTATGGCTCGACAAAGTTTTTTGGGGAAATTTTCCCTTGACAAACCCGCATCCAATGAGAATATGCCACGTGGCAGAAAAGGTCGGGCCGGTGGAGCGAAGTTAAAAAATTCACCAAAGTGGGCAAAGAGCGCAAAGGAAAAAACCGGCCCGCAAGCCCACGGAGGAGGATGGAGAAAAGTTTAGAAGGCCCGCGGACTAACTAGAGGACACCGCGTGTCCTATCAGCAGCGGGAATCAAGGGCGCGGAGGAAATTTTGGTTTTTTGCCAAAATTGCAAAAGGTGCAAAGGAAAATGTTGAAGCACAAACCTATGAACGAACTAGGAAGCGACACGTGGCAGAGGAGTGACAGAGCGCGAGGAAATTTTGGGAAATTTTCCCTATGAAAAATCAAAGTGAAAAAGGTGATGTTTGAGCCGGCGTTTCCATCAGCTAATGGGAAAGTGACATGTGGCAGTGGAACGGTGGGGCGTAGGGAAATTTTGGGAAATTTTCCCAAATTCAAAAAATGGAAAATTTTCAAGTTTCGGCCTGCCAACCCGAATTTTGCCCTAAAATTACCATTTTTGCCCTAAATCTTCAGAGGGGCATAACTTTCGATCCCGAGCTCATATTTTCACGTTCTTTATATCATTGGAAAGATGTTGAATTCCTCTACACGATGGAATCTTCAATTTTTATTTTTGATGGATATTTTTAGGAGAAAAATGGAAAAACGTATCTGGCATGTAAAAAACATAGAAAACGACTCCAACCACCAAAAGTAATGAAGTATGGGCCTCTATTTTAGTCTGTAAAGCAATGTACTTCGAAGTATGGGATTTTTTATGGAAACCCATCCTTTTTTAGGCCCATTAGATGAATCTTGTCAGTGGTTGAAATCCCAAATCAATTTTCCTACATTTTCTCCTTTCTTCCATTCTGCTCGATGGTTAAAAGCCAATTTTGGCTCATTTATAACGGGTTGTTCATCATTCTTCTCTGCCTCTCCCTTCTTTTCTTCCCAAAGGTCAAAAATAGATTTTGAACCTCCTCCCTTGCTCTCTAATGGAATTTTTTTCCTCTTACCAATAAAATGATGTTTTGTGCAAACTTCTAAAGCAATAAAAAATGTGTTTTGTGATGCATTTGTCCGTCCTTGCCCATTTTGCTTGTCTTCTTCTTGCCTCTCTTCATTGTATTTATTTTTACATGTTTTAATTTTCATTGCAGGTTTTGGAGTTGTGTTTATGGAGTTTTGGAACATTTTGTGTGTGAAATTTATCTTTGGTTTTGTGATGCACTTGTCCATCCTTTCCATTGCTCACTTCTTCTTGTTCCATGGCAGTTTTGATAGATGTTCAGCATTTTCCTTCTCTAGTGTATCACCGTTTTAGTGTAAGCTCTTTTTTTCCCTCTTTTCTCTCTCTCTGTCTCCTTGGCATAGTTAGATTAGGATTAGATTAGATTGCATGCATTGGAATAGTTTGTGGCAGGTAGTTTAGGAAGAGGAACCAACCTTCTATGGAGAACTTTCCCCATTTGCAAATGTCCCACACTTTGGGAAAGATCAATGTTGTGCATTCACACCAAATGAAATTACCTTAGAAAAGCATATCCATAGGTCATTTTGGGGGTATTGTGAATTTTCACTAAGAGTTTCTAGTAGAGGAGTAATTAGTCTCCACATATCTTAACTTCTGCAAGAAAGAAAAGGGAACTATATTCACATAGTCCCCATCATCAATCATGGCCTTCTTGATGAAATTTGTATATACCCACACTTTCAATTATAATGCAGGATCTCCTCTTCGAGATATTTTTGTGTCAGAGAGAATATTATTTATATCAAACACAAACCTAGTATCCATATCATTTTTCCCTGAGGGTGTATTTCAAATTATATATGATTGATTTGAGCCTGATTTGGAGGTTGAACATGGATTAAATGACCAATACCCAATGCATCTAGAAAATCATAACTATGTGTTAGGGAATTCTTCAACAAATCTATAAACGAAATGTGAAAAAAGGAATTTTTTAAATCTGAAATCATATTGTAAGCTCTTATAGGTTTTAGTACTATAGGAGTATCATCTTGTAAAAGGGAATTCCTGAGAATAGGTTATGGAGTGTATTCCCTTTTTTGATTCATTACATTGATCTATGGCTCAATTTCTAACTCGACTAGTCCCAAAATATTTGGTTTATTTCTTAGGTCCAGGTTAGGGGAAACTTGATAATTGTCAAAAGTTGAGGCTTCATGGTCTTTGGTCCCAGTAAGAATACCATTATTTATGTTTTGAGGACCTATTTTATCATCTTTATAATGTTTAGGAACAGTTCCCAATTTAGGGAACGGGTCCCAGTAGATTCCTAAGTTTTTGTTCTCAGGTTCAACAGGTCTTGTATAACCTAGTTGCGAAGATCCTTCAAGGTTAGCTTGAAATATATATATGAACAATTGTCGTTGATCTTCTATAATTATTTAGATAAAATTATTGTAGTATCTACAAGAGCATGCATCATGACCAATAAAATGTTGAAAACTTCAATATAGATCAGGATTGTAGTCCCTTAGCCTTTGATTCATTTTTTTTTGTTGGTTATAACCCCGGTTGTTATTTTGGAACTATTTTTTTTAACTGTAATTTTTTTCCCCCTATCCAAGATTTTGTTATTGGTTTTGGCTTTGGGCTTGTTCCTATCAAGGGGGGGGGGGGATGGTTGAAATCAACCATGTTGACATGGGGAATAGAATTATGACCTCTTTGGTTCCTCATGTTGTTGTTATTGTTGTGAGTGTTACCATTGTTTGTAATATTAGGATTCTTCTCTTGGTCGGTAACACCATCAGTGGTAATACCACAATTGTGATTCAAGACATTGGGCCCTTGGTTATTGATTCCATTTCTTTGATAATTTTTTTTGTTTTAATTAGGAAATACCAATTTTCCTTTGGGACCGTAAGTCTTACTTTCGTCATCAATAGACGTTTGGTCAATGTAAAGGAAACTTCTACACTTCCTCCTTAGTTTATTAATTGAGTGAGTGGAGGAAGAGGTCACATAGTTCTATTTGTTTCATGTTAGGATCACTTGTGGAGGAGTAAAGAACTTAACACCATCTCTTAATGAAACGAGAAGCAGATTTGTTTTCTTCTTGTTTAATGTGTAAGAACTCTCTAATTGTTGTTTGTAACAACTTGTTCATATCAAAGGATTTAATGAATTTAGAAACAATTTTTTTAAACGAATGTATGTAAGCCTCAGAGATTATATAGTACCAATCTTGTGCAATTACCTCAAGGGTATTCAAAAATATCTTAGCCACTACAATATCCCAAGGAAGCAATTCCCTAACTGTAGTGGCATAGGCCTTGATATGAGAATTGGGATCCCATTCTCCTTTAAATTTAGGAAGATCGGGAAATGGGCATGGAATCATAACACCCCATATCGTGAAATCAAGGGGTGCCTTCAAGTATTTAGTGTAAGTACCCATCGTATAAGATTCCACCATAAAATTTCCTTGATGAGGGGGAGGATAAGGATGAGTTGGATAAGATGTGGTGTAAGTATTGGCTAGGGAATACGAAGTTCATTGGAATGGTGTAAATGAGGTAGGGAACTGATAAATATACAGTTGTGGGGAATTTGAATATATATGTAGGTAAGGAGGAATAGCATTAGGAAATTCATTCACATGTGTCTGGTTATATAATCCTTTATTGTTGAGAGTCGTGTATGGGAAATAGTTTCCAATTAATCATTACATGGGGTAAGCATGATATGGGTGAGGACCCACCCCCAGTGTGTCAGATGTTATGATAAGATCATTTGTGTTCAATTAAATTGGATAACCTTGTTACACATGATGTTGCATTGGTTGCATGTTGGTAGGGGTGTATCCTTTGTTGTATATGGGATACCCTATATTTGGCCCCATTGAAAAGGTTGGTTGCAGAGTCAGGGCACTCTCTAACTCTCTAATCCTCCCTACTAATGTAGAAATAACATCATTTGGCAAGGATTGAGTCCCTTTTTTGGGTGCATGTTGTGTGGGGTTTTGATGAGGGGACATGTGATACCCCGTTATAAATTGTTTAGCATTAGTATTCTTATTTTCCTTGAAAACAGGAGTTTCAGGGCTTGTAGATGATACATTATTGTGAAACATGTCGGAGGTATGAATCTTCATCCTTTCTAAATACTTGTTTATTGTGCGAATTGGATTAGTGATTCACATGAATATGTCATCCTATGTCGCCTGCATGCTAATGTGTGGTTTTGATAAGACCCTGGTGCGGGGACTAGTTTCACCCATAAAATTCATATTGTTTGAATTAGATTAATTGTATTGATTATTTAGGGGCTAGTCAACATCCTCTAATCTCACATGACTAGTATGATTTGAAATATAGATAGGGGAGGCTTGCACGTTATTTTTTTAGTTTGCATACCATCCTAGAAGGGAGGGGGTTGTTAAGGTTTAACATGGGAATAATATATGTCAAAGCCAAATGGACCATCAAACTCTCCTCCAAACATATTTGGGGACGTATAAAATACCCATTGTATAAGGGAAGCAGGGAAAGATGGAAAAATATAAATGAGACTAAAAGGAAACAATAAGGAACTCGTCCTTCATGTCGTGTTCACCAAAATTTGTACATCTGAAAATCAACACATAATTTCAGATGCACTCGACTTCTCAAGGTCATGCCGAGATAGCCGAAGTGTGTGAGATTGGATGAATAATTGATAGGAAACTAAAGGAAGTTTAGGGGCTATGAAATGGTAGCATTAAATATTAAAAGTTGAGTTGGTCGAAGGGATAAATAATGGCTATGACCAGGTAGTGTGAATTCCCTGTGGTTTGATTGCATGTTTTGATTTGATTTATAAAATACATTAAAACTTGGTTTTAAATAAATGATGGAAGTATATTTATTTTAAATAAAATATAATTTTTTAATATTTTAATCAACTAGATTCACTCCCAATTAATTAAATAAACGAGATAAACAGTCTATTCCACTTGTCTGGGAAAGAAAAAGAATTGCAAGAAACTTGTTAAACAACTAATATCTTTTTTATTTTCAAAATTTAAATAAAAATAAATAAATAAGCTATTCTACAAACACATGAAATTATTAAAATAAAATACAACTATTATAATAAAATAAAATAGGGAATAGTCAGATGTAGCTACTTCTATGTTGTTGGATTTTATAATGGAATCTATTCTAAGGAATGTGTTTGAAAATAATTAATCTAGATACAGTGAGTTTCTTCTGACAATATTCTATCTAAGGTTTTCTGGAAAGGGAAAATCTTCTCATAAGAAATGATCTATTTGTTGTATAAACTTTCCCTAGCAGAACAATTCTGGATTGACTAACAGAAATAAAGATAACAATTTTTTCACTTATTCCTCCAACTAAATTCCCGAGCAAATGCACAAGGAAATCAGATATAAGTTATCAAGGGAATATATAATAAATATTTTTAAAATAAAAACTATAAATAGAATAAATGCATTCGGGAAGTGATGGAATATTCTGCTTCTACAATTCTAACCAAATATTTCTTTTACTATAGTAAATATGATTAAAAAAACTTCAAAATAATTGAAATACACCTCCAACATGGTTACTATTGGACTGTGATAGCTTTCCAGATGTGGTGTTTTACTTATTGTCTCCTTAACTTTATTTCCTCTTCCAAAAGTGATGTCTAGATGATCCTAGGTTATGCAAGTGTTGGTTAGTAACAGGGAAGTGCAAAAAATTGACAATGGTTGGATTGGTGCAAGAGATGAGTGAAAGCATATGGCAAGAAAGAACAGAGAAAAGAGATGGGTTTTTGTGTGGTTCCTCTCAAAAATTCAGTAGCATAACTTTACATCCAAAAAATGAAAACTTAAACCCATCATACAGGGAAAAACTTGGCTTTTATAAAAATATAAGAAGTAAGAGGTCAATTTACATGTGTCAATCAAGAAGTGACAAATCATCCAAAGGATAGGTGGTAAACATTCTAAAAATAGTAAACAATGAATAGAATTCTAATAATAATTCAATGAGCCTAAAAATAGATGTAATGATTGAGAAATGAGTGAGAAAATCACTCTCAAAATCCAAACACGCATTTTAAAAACGTGTGTTTTAATTTCACGTTGGATGGTGACAGGAATGTTATTATTGACATAGTGGCAGTTGCATAACCATCTCTCTTTCAATAGCGGCGGTTGTGTAAACGTTGCGGTGGTTATGCAACCGTCATAGAAAAAGAAGCTCAAAAAGGGGCAGAAAAATGGCATAGAGATAAAAGATAAAGTTTTTAACTTAGAAATAAGACAAAATGAGTCATGATAAACATGGAAAATACAAGGGGGGAGGATCTTGACTTCATTTTACCCTGGAAAATGTTTTCCTCGTCATTAGAGACATTTTGTGTTCTTTCGTGTTACACCGTGTGATTTTTGGGTGCATACAACACCATCTACATGTTTCACTTGAGAAATGTATGATTTTCTCTTTTGTACATAAGTGTTGGGCAACTTTCGTTCATAAGCGGATCATTTCAGAGCCAGATTTCATGGAAAAAGTTTCATAGTTGGAGTGAATTTCAATGCATATCTTTCAAGAACTCCACAGATCAACTTCAATATAGTGTTAAGTTCATGTAAATTCAGGAGACATGTTTTTCAAGGATGAAATCAGTATACTTCAAGTTAAGCTTAACTCCATGACCAATGGGTTCTTTAAGGAAATTGGTCTTCCTTATTTAGCAACTAGATGTACCCTGAAAGTCATAAAACTATTATCCAAAATTTACACCCCTTGTAATTTTTAACAAATTATCAAGAGGACTTAACCATTTTCATGCTCTAGAAAATCCATGAGATACTAGTTTAGTCTACCGCAGAATACAAGAACTTAGTGTCTTACGGGTTTTATTGAACCCGTGGAACAAAGGAATGAGCATTTCAATGACCTAGACAATTTTGGGTAATCAATCCAAATGATGGATTAATCCAAAGGAATTAACAAGGTGTGCAAAGTAAGTTTAGTTGGCCACATGGAAATGAAACAAAAGTTAGAAAGAAACCAAATTGAAAATTCATGGAATGTTGACATAGTGTTCTATGGGTATGATGATTTATACTACTCCATGGGTTTCCTAATCAAATTTTTGGAACAAAGGACATTGGTGTTTGGGTAAAAAGGTGTGGGTCGATGGATTAGACACTTGTGGCTAACATGGGGTACTTCGACTCTTCAAATCATGTCGTGAAAAGTTTTGGGAGTCCGTGGATTGAAGGGAAATTTTGAAAACCAAAGTAAAAGTCATGGATGGTCTCAAGGATGTGCCAAACTAGAACCAGAGAGCTAACCACCCTAACCAACGGAATTTACCAAAGTATGGCATTGTTCTATGTAGTTTTATGGCATGTGATAGACTAAAGGGGTCATGCTATGGTTATTGAGTACATTTGGAGGCAACCATTCCTATACTACAAACAAAATCCGTAATATTTCATAGCACCCCACACTCATTCAATGCATTTTTCAGAGCATTCATTTTCTAACTGGGTAGTCATTTTCTATTCTCCCTCCTCTCTCTCCTTAGCATGAAATTGTATAAATACAAGTTTATGTGCACATTGTATGGTTTCTTATCCCTATTTCCTTCCATATCATATTTTCGAGCTCTTCTCTGTGAAACTTGAAACTTAATGTTGTCGACCTACATAACTCATGAATGGTGATTTTCCTACCTCGGATTTATATGTAAGAAATTGAATATTGATCAATGTAAAGTTGGCTTACTTCCTTCCTTCGAATACATAGTGTTTGATGTGAATATTTCACCCTCTCACATTTTTTCAATTTCTTTTATCTATCTGCATCTAAACTAAATACACTTCTATGATCCCGACCTCAAATTTTTACATCTGTATCATCTAGATTTGGGAAAGTTCTACCTTATTTTCATGTTATCACCCCCTTTTAGCTTAGGATTTACCTTTCTTACATCTCTCTCTCCCTCATCCCTTGGAATTATTTGAGTAGGAATTAGTTGTAGGAGTAGTTTTAGCACTAGAAGTGGGTTATGTTATGTGGATTTTCCAAATCCAAGTACCAAGGAAGTCGGCCTTCTTTGGAAGTCTATCTCAAGAGGTAATTCCCCACACTTGGAGACAATCCCATGTTGCTTCAAAATCCTAGATATTTTTGATTTGGGGAAAGGTGCAATTTTGAGCTCCAACAATTATGCCTCAAATAGTGATAAAATGTCACTCATAAATAAAATTAAGGCACAAGTGAACAAAATAATACACGGCATTGACAGCCTAGAGCCAAGGGATTCTTAAGAGCATGTCACAATGCATAACAGTAGATCCAACAGTAAACAACATAGAAATAGTAATGGGTCTCAACATTAATGGGTAGAATAACATGGCCACGAGAAGTTTGATACTTATGTGTCATCTAAGATATAGGGAGTTCCAATTGACTGTAAGAAAGATAATGAGCACGAATTATGTTTGAATGTAGGATGTATCATAACATTTTTGATGGCATGGGGGCCCAATAGAAGCATCAATATGTAATGTAATGGGAGGAGAATAAGGCATGACAATAAACAGAAGGTGATTTGAGATCAATATCACCAAAAAGTAATCCAAGGAGATGATCCAAATAATCACAAGGACGTATTACATGGTAGGTATGATTAGAAGATGACTCAAGGGATGATTTTTCATGTTTAGGTAATAGGTCATTGCAGATTTTTAACTTGCCATTTTTCATTGGTATATTTTGGAAGTGGAATCAGTAGATTTATGTAAGTGGATATCATTATTGTCAATGAGATCTTGAATCAAGTGGATCACCTTAAAACACTTGTTCGGTAGAATGGCCAATGCATCTATGGTAATCACAATGTGCATGCTCATCAAACTTCCTACCATGGGTCCTATTATGATTACACTTGAGAGGAGGTGAAAGAGAAATCATATTTCTTTCAATGAGTTGGGGAAACATCATATATGGAGGATAAGACAAAGTAAATATATTCCAAGGGACTTATAGATGAAGCTTAGGAGGTTGAGAAACAAAATTGATAGTATAATTATCATCATTAGACTTGGTTCTAAAGGGAACCTTGCTTGGAAATTTAGAAGAGGAATGATTGAAAGTATTAGAACCATATTTTATTTTACCTAAATAAAGTAGCTTAGTCTCATAAGCCTTAAAGGTATGGCATAGATGGTCAAAGTGATGATAGGAATTAAAAAGCACACATTCTTTCAAAGGAAGCAAAAGACTCTGAATAAATAGATCTTGCAATTCAAATTCAATTGATACATTGTTCATTTTAGAAAGATTTTTCTTGTAATGCAATACATAATCACTAAGATGTTCATTAGATCCTTATTTAATTTTATCCATTTGTGCATAATATATTTTTGTTCTACTGTTCATAGAAAAATGAGCTAGAAATAAATCAGACAAGAGTAACAAATGATTTAACAGAATGCAAGGGAAAGTCATAGAACCATCACAAATCATAATATTGGTCAAGAGGGGTGTCATCATATGCTTAGTCTAGGTAAGACAATGTGAAAGGATCTAAGATGCTCTTGAGGATCTCCATGGTCATTGAATAAAGGAAAATTTTAGTGAAACAAAATTAGCATGGAGTGAATAAGAAGACACTTTGGGTGCAAGAGGATTGTGAAGAAGAAGTGAAGAATCAAGGGATAGAAAGGAAGAATAAGTATCTTGTTGTAATTGATGAAATTGTGCTTATAAATCATGATAAAGAGACTCTAAATCTTGGGTTACAGAAGAATAATTAGCTTGAATGTAGGAGATAAGAGGAGCAGAATAATGAGTAGAAGGGGTAGGAATAGTCATGTGAATGGTGGAGACTCTGATATTGGAAGGAGAGGAAGAAAGTGGGATAGAAGAAGTAGTACTAGTAGAGAGTGCTAAGGTACAAATCATACTATTATGGGTATCACAGGAAAACTGGGAAACCAATAGAGCATCGAGGATATGTGGAACATGGGTCATATTATCACGCATTGTAGATTGGAAATTGGTAAGGAAATCCAAGTAGACATGATCAACATAGGTATGGTCATCATAGGAATGTTCAGTATCAAATGCTTCTATGTCATTGAAAGATATTTGCTTGGAATTTCTGATAATGTTTTCATCGATGGGGGTTAGCCATGGGAGAAGGACAATGCCGAGTGGGTGGAGAAATATCTATATAGGTTAGGGATCCAAAGTGGCCACTACATGTAATAGGAATGAAATGAGAGATCCATAATAGGCATGTAAGATATCAAGTTCACCAAATGATTTAATAAAATTAAATCTAAGATGAGGACATTATTGATCAAATGAAATATAACAGTATTCAATAAATATCAGGCAAAGGAAATGCAAGAAAGAGTGATAGATATGGTTTATACAATGAATCAACTTGTATCTATAGGTCTGAACTGATTCTAGACTAGAGACTGATCTAGAAGAGAAAATTTTGGGTTGTGCAAGCTTTGTATCAAAAACTAGACTACAACAATCTCAGCGACAGGAGCGCCTAGATTGGGACAAGGCTGTTCTGGGCGTTAGCATCTAACATGGGCACTGGTGTCTGTATAAATACTCAAGAACTAGTTTTTTTCTGTGTTGTTTAGTGTTGTTCCTTGTTCATTGTAGGTTGCATTAGATTCGTTGTGTTGCGCCTATACCTATAAAATAAACCCTATTTGCCTACATAATTCTCAAGCACACATTAGATGAATAAAAGATATGCATATACTTGATTTGGGACTAACCTCTGCAGTCACCCCAATTTGATTTTCACTAAGTGTTGCGCTACATTTCAGACTCAATGTAGTTCGTGTGTGTGTGTGTGTGTGTGTGTGTGTGTGTGTGTGTGTGTGTGTGTGTGTGTGTGTGTGTGTCGTGTGTGTGTGTGTCTGTGTGATTGAAATAGTGTCCCTTGAGATAGGATGCCCTAGTTCCAGTCACAAAGAGATAGTGAGCTACAACTACTTTGTTCTATATGTAAATGTGTGGTATATAATTTAGAATAAACCCTCTTATGCATTGAAGTATGCAGTGCCAAAATGTAGTCCTTAGTGTAGTATATAGAAAATATTAGCTCTTTGTAATAGTATGTGCCTCTTGAATGTTTTCCCCCCAATGAGATTAAATAAGACATGTATATTATATATATATATATATATATATATATATATGATTCCTTTGTTTAAGTTTCATCATTAACAAATGAAATTTCGACCAAGAGGGATAAAAGAAGACAAGAAATAAGTTCAAGTAACATTCGAAAGGTCAGAAAAAGCGGTAGAGAAGACCAAGGCTCCCATAGGGGACAATAACACTCGGGTGCTCCTGTACCTAATGGGCGAATCATGTATAGTGCTCTTAAAAGGTCAGACAGTGAAATCAGAGCTGAGTAGAATGTCAGTTGGTATGAAAAACTATATGTTTTCAATTAAAAACAAAAAGAAATAAAGAATAAAAGGATAAAAGTAATGTCAAAGAAAATTAAAGAGGTGTTAGTGAGTATTTCTCTTGCTTAGGAATCATGTACGTAAATGAAGGAATTAGAGGCTAGATTTACATAGTACGTTAGTGATTTAATGACTACATAAACCTTTAAAAAAATAAGAAATATGAATGGTTGGACTACCTCACCACACCCTCAATGAAATGATGATCATTTTGTTACATATCACTTTGTTGGAAGAGATGTGAGTATGTCCATAGTGTGAAAGGAATTATATATAATACAAGTGAAAGTATGTATAAATGTTTTGTATACTACGTATTGATTCTTAAGGGTGTGTGTTAAAAAATAGTTTTTGTCTAGTGGAATAACGTGTAAGATAGACTAGGAGGGTTCATTAGGTTTTTCATTTTATATATAAAAGGGATTAATTTCATAATAAATGTTAAATGTCATATTATCCAAGTCCTTAGAATGGAATTTGGGTGACTACATAGTTTTATAATTTTCAATTAATATTGCATTCCCTCGTGATGGCTATGATGGATAATTCTATGACTCATTATATAAATTGATAAATTTTTACTCTATCTGGGCAAATTTTTACAAAATTAAGATGTTTTTTAGCTTGGTGTATCTCAATGTACATAGTTCCTCTTTATCATTTATAGAATGTATATATAATGGGTTTTTTTAATTAAAATCACACTTTTATATTAATAAGAACATGAAAAGTACATTGCGTTTCCAAATCAAAAAATCTGGTTGGAAAATTCAGACCCCGGGAACATCAAATCAGGCAACACGTGCCACAGAAAGCAAGCCAAACAAAGAAATTACATAAGCCACAAGGGACAACCAGATAAGCAGCAGAAGCAAACATGGCATTTGAAGGAGGCGGAGGGGAGGGCGGCCTATGCAGAACATCTCCCCAACCTGAAGAATGAGGATTGTGAGAAGTAGGCACAAAGTTTCATTCTTCACCCTGATTAATGGTTGTCGAGTCCTTCCGGTCCGGAGAAATAGCTAATTCCATATAAGGAAATTTATAAGGGGGAATATCACCCCCGTCTGAATCCAAAATCTAAAGATGAAGAAGGCCAACCAGAGCCACCACCACCATTAAGGGGAGGATCCCCCTAGCCAGAGCCACTACCATCATGGGAGGGGGGAGGATCCCCCCCACCCGTCCCTACCACCAAGCCGCTAAAAAAAACCACCATCATGTCATCCAGGTGCAGGGAAGGGATCCACCAAGCCCAAGCACACAAACATTTCCAAGCACCTTGGCCACAAGGCCAAGAATTAGAACGAGGCAGAGAGTGGCCCCGAGGTTGGGAGTGATAGTGCGATAGATAAGAAACCTGGTTGATCAAGCATGATGTGCTTCCCCAATGGGAGAGGTGATCTTGCAAGTGTTCCACTTCCAAGCAAAATTTTTCCGCTTAGACCTAGATATGAAGAAAAACATGAGAAATAATATCTGTTTTAGCAGTCACAAAAAAATTCTAGGCTAAGAATAGTGTGATTAAAAGTAGAAACATTTCTAATCTTTCAAATTTGAAATATAATTTTTTCACAGAAAAAATTTGTTGTATTTTACAGGAAGCAAGGCCGAGTCCCCCAACAAGACAACTTTCCAAGTGAAGGGTTCAGGAACAAAAAGGGTGAAAGAGGGATTGAATCCACTTCCAGGCCGACTGAGTAAGAGGATAATACCATAAAATATGCTAAAGAGACTCAGGATGGGTACAAGCTAGCACAAAGGGTTAGCAACTCCCAAATTTTGAAGTCGTTTCCCAACCAACAAACCCTAGTATAAAATAAACCAAAGGAAATGTTACTTTTTGGGATCAATGGGAGCCTTCCAAATAAGATTGAATCTGCATTTCCAAACCCTGTGAGGGGATTTAATCTTCCAATAATTATTCAATTTTTCATAAAGAATGTGCACAAGAGCCAAAATTTGGTACCCAAGTCAGGGTTTGTACTAACTGAAAGGCGTCACCAAAGGCCAGTGCCAATCATGACACCAATGAATAAGAGGAGAGATCCCCACCTTATGCAGCACTTTAGTAGGTATGGTATTCTGAATTTCCTAAATAGACTCTTTATCAGCATTGTTGAGATTGAATTGAGCTTTAATGAGCACCCAGGGCTTCCAAGAACAGGTGGCTTTACAAAACAGGTCACCGATCATCTTTATACCATGTTTGAAAAGCTGAATACTTTTAATCCATGACACCATGGCAAAAGGAACATTGTCAAAATTAAGCACAGAAGACCCGCCACAAGGAATGAGATTTGATAGAAATCCCCAGATTTGAAGCTATCCCTGACCCAAATTAGGTGGGGTTTGACTGCCTCCCATGCCTTCCAAATACTCTTCATAACAAAATTCACCCCAATTTTAACAGACACTGGAGAAAGTAATAAAATCTGAAACCCTAAATTCATCCAAGCTTGATTTCCAAAAGGAGTGCATGAACAAATATTGTGGCAAAGTAGAACTTTCCAAGCCTCAGATCCTTCTAAGTTCCAGATGATCCATTTGACACTAAGGGGAAATTCCTTGGATACGATTGACATCAATAATCCCTCAGAGCCCCAACATATTTAGGAGAGTAGCAAATATACCAAGCCACTCTGTGAAAGCCTTTATGAACATTGGTATTTGTCCATTGACAAAATCATGAAGTAATTTTTCCAGCTTGGCATAAGATGTCTTAGAGGGTTCCCAGTAGGAGTAGTAAACATGCATAAAAGCTAACACCTTTGAACAAATCTAGAATTTTTTAGCAAGAGAAATGGGTTTAGTAATCCAAAAGGTAATTTTTACTCAACCCAATGAACAACATATGACCAAATACTGGCAAGGGTAGATTGAAAAGCAAAGGGGATGCCAAGAAATTTAAATTACACCCCAGGTTGAATCCACTAAAAATAAAATTCATACAACCATGGAGGTCTAGGGTCCAAGGACTGTCTGTAACATTGAGTCATCTTCCATTAAATGGAAGAACTTGAAGCTAAACAAAAAATATCGAGACAACTAAAGGCATTAGTGATATTCTCTTCATTTTATTCTAAATTTAAAAAGGAATCATCAGCAAAATGCCCCATTAATGAGCTGATGTTCAAAATTGGGGAGAGAAATTCCCTTGACAAGCCACTGAGCAGTAGATTTGGTAAGAAGGTAGTTGAAACCCTTAGCAGTAAGCACATAGAGGACTAGAGCTAGAGGGAAACCCTGGTGGATAGACCTATGTAGCTCAAACATATCAAATTACACTCCATTGATGGTAAGCCTAGCAGTGATATCCTAGAATATCATGTTGACCAAACGAATGAACCTGGGGTCAAACCCAAGAGCTTTGACCATGGCTGTGATAAAAGGCCATTCGATTCTTTCATAAGATTTTTTGAAATCAGTCTTGATGAAGAGGGCATTTTTCTCTAAGATTCTCACTCACTCCATGCCTTCCCAAACAAAAATAATATTATCCAAGATGAATCTACTCTTAATAAAATTAGTTTGTTCACTATGAATAATAAGAGGCAAGATGTTATGGATTTGGATAGCTAGATCTTTAGCGATGATCTTGTATGACACAGTCAAAAGAGTAATCGGTTGTCAACTAGTGATGAGCTCAAGGTCTCCAGACTTGGGGATGAACTTAATGTTTCCCTAATTTATCAGAGCACTAAGAGAATTGGTCTCCATCACTTCGCAATAGACATGATGGAGGTCGGGGCCAACAGTATCCCATAACACCTGATAAAATTCACACAGAAATTCATCAATGCCACAAGCTTTATCAGCCTTCATTTACATCACTACATCTTTAAGATCGTCAACAGAAAGAGCTCGATCACAGGAAACCCCTTTGAGATTCTGAAAGATTGGAGGGGACGACATCAAGACACTGCAATAAGGAAGAATTTCTTTTTGGAGTGTAGGGTTGAGCAGAAAAAAAATTATGATAATGATGCACAAAGATCATGCAGGACATCTGGAAGGTCGGTAAGGTGACATGTGGTATCTTGAATAGCCCAGATTGAACTGGAGGCATGGCGAGGCCGAAGGAGGGAAAAGAACTCTTTGGTCACTCTGTCCCTAATTTTAAACCAATGTAGAAGAGCTCTGATTTGAGAAACTTGAGCTTGGTATACCTCCTCCATCCTAGATTTTTTGATGTCATAGAGCCACCTTGGTTTGAAGTTTAGTGTTGAATGGCGAGCATTGGATGGCCCTCAAGTTTCTAGTATACTCCCGAATGGAAGCTTTGTGAGCTCGTTGAATGAATAAATTTCTCTTCCTCCCATACATGTGAAGGAAGTTTTTAGTTCTGACAATGGCCTCCTGTCACCATTCAATCCACCCATGCATGCCGAAGGGACGATCTACCAAGTTCCAGATATGGATAACGTGAGCCACAGTTCTCGAATGGTGGAGATGGGTTGTATTGAGATAGAACCAGGAGTTTTGAGGCATGACTAAAGAGAAAATCCACTTCAATTTCAAATAAAATGGGAGAATGATCCTAGTGAACAGCTCCATCCCAAACAGAGACCGATCGGCCAAAACTTGTGGTGAAGGAAAATCATTGTTGTTTCCAAGAGGAAAGCTAGATCAAGTCGTTTGACAACCCTATCTTGACCCTGTCTGAATTTGGTCCATGTAAATTGGGTAGAATATGAGGCATGTATAAAGCGGTGGTTATGATAAAAAAATTCCAAGTTTTATATATAATGGGTTTTACATTTTACCATACATAATTGTTGAGAGGAAAATATAGGACAATAGATACTTTCCAAATTGGTTATCAAGGAATTGTTTGTAGATGTGCTAAGAAATATTTTACAACATTGTAATATCCTATTTCATTTCTCTAATAGATAATATCAGTGATTTTATTTTACTTTGTATTGCATCTCATTTATCTATAATTTGAATCTAGTTTTGAGATTTATAATTCAATGTATGTTTAAACAATTACTTCCACCATTTGTAAAAATTATTTAGTATCCTACACCTATTTTGTACTCTCTTTGTGAGTGCAAAGTTATTTTCCAAAATCCATATGATGATTGTTGTACATTTGTTTTCTAATGACATTTATCGGTAATATTATCCATGTCTATATTTTCGACACCTTAACAATCTTCCTAATTCCTTGTGGTAAGTGACTTTTGAAAATATTTTAGTGTTTGAATAGTGCATTCAAATCACTCTATAGTTATCTTCAAAGTTTCATTTTTTTATTCTCATGTTCTCCAAGATCATAAATGAATGTGCGGATTATTCCACCTTCTAGTCTTATAGATCTCACCAATTGTTTTGAAGCATGCTTTATTAATAAAACAATATGAGAAACCATATGTTGCAATATAAGTATCAAATCAATAAGTGAAGCATGCTCCATGAGCACAATAGTACCAATATAACTAGCAATCGTACGTGAAGCGTATGATGGAAACACTAAAGGGGATGGAGTGAAGAATGTAAAAATGAAGAAGTGAAAAATATGGAAAGGATGAAGGGTTATTAAGAAAGGATTTGATGGAGGGGGGACATTGTCTTCTAGTGTATCATCTCTATCTTACCGTGATTTTTCACGGCATTGCAATATGAATTTAAATATTATTATCATGTTGATGAGCTAGCAAATATGAATGCATAGATGTCAACAAAGGATGGATGGAAAATATTCCAACCCATATGTGGATGCATGGGGACATGTGTAAATTCATTTCTTAGCCACCACATGTAAAGTGAAACAAAGGGTGAGTCGAGGGAAGATGCAAACTTAAGCGATCTTGTCAGTGGTGTGATGATATGCCAGATGTGAACAAGTATGAATCATAATACTTAATATGAGATCCATGATGCAATATGATGTCATTCATATTTTTTGGCTCATCAACAGATTATAATCTTCAAACATATAATGCCAAGTGCAAGCAAATCTGAATCACAATACTCAATGAGATCCATGATGTAATACGATGTTGACCTCAATACAAAGACTTAGGCCCATTGATCCCAAAAATACAAATCAAATTCAATGACCAAAAAATATAGAGTCATTTGATATATTTGATTACTCAACATTTTCTGACATCGTTGTACATTGAAAGAAGGCTATCAATCTTATTTCCTATATAAATACCTAGCCTTTTTTTGGTTATATATAAGTGATGGTGTATGTATTTAAAATCTATTTTATATCGATGAAATGGAGGATTTTTGTTTACTCAATATGAGTCATTCAAGCCTTTGAATCAGATAACATTTTATTTGTTAGATAAGACAAATACATGAATGGAAAGTTTGGAAGAAAAAGTGGGGATATTAAATACATGCATCTCCCACACCTATTCCGTGACTAAATTGGTGTCCCTCCTGCCGCAAATAATATTTTAGTTATGCTCCAACTTTTAATCGTCCTGAATCTCCAAGAAAACTTGAGTATCCCATTAAAGTGGTGCAAGGAAATGCTAGTGGTAGCCAAGTATGCATGGAGGGCATTCAAAACTTTACCAGGATTCTACGTAGGAGAACCGAGCCATGGAAGAATCACAAAAGGTACATTCCATGTAAGAAATAATATGTGAACAACCCTTTACTGGGTCCTCGATCCTAAATGAAACCTCTCTAAAATCATTCCCAACCTGGATATGGTCCGGATATGCTGGTAAGGCAACGAGAAATTCCAAAAAGTAATTGTGAAAATCCAGTTTAATGGGGAGTCCCCCCTCGAAGAGCCAAATAATTCGAATGAAATTTCAATGAAGGAAAGAATTGTTACAAAAGTCATCCCCCATTAGAGGGGAGATGAGCACCAGAAATTCCTTCTATGAATGGTGCCGAGAATCCGAATATGCCACTGGGCTTCCGCTTCCTCCACCTGGGTAATTAAAACACCCATATTATATTTTATGTTACAGTCTGCACAGCCATGAATTGATGAAAAAGCCTAAAAGGACCTTGTGATTCCAATGAACGCCTATATATTTAAAACAGTCTGATCACCTCCAAATGGAAGATTCTCCTGGCAATATCTTGGCTTGGACTATTTTACACTTGTTTTTGAACAATTTTTAGAGGAAGATCTTGAGCCCATGATCTTCTCGACTAGATTTTAATGATATTTTCGCGAATTTGATGATTTTAACCATGAACTTTGGTTGTTTTGGTTTTGCGTGTGTTTTTCTTCTTTTCCTTCCGTGTGGGGAGGGGCGGAAATCATAACACTAGCCGGAAGTGCCCTCGAGGCAGTCCAAATCATCATCGTCCTCCCAAAGGTTGTGTAGTAATATTTATATTAGAAGTTTCCAGAGGGCCTTTCCAGAACCTCTTAGAGGAATGGGGCCAATGGTTTGGAACGGGAAACCCCTATTGAGAAGTGTTTCTACAACCTAACAACGTCAGGACCTTTGCAATTTTGTGGCAAGCCTAACTTAAGTATTGCAAACATTTGATAAAGAACAAAGTGGGGAATTCAATACAAATGTTTTTCTCCAAGATAATAATTTTTGTGAAAACAATAAACAAAAATTTACTTTTTTGTACCTACTTGTTTGGATTGCCAAATCCATGTTGTTTGGAGATTGAATGGCTGCAAATCTTGTTTGTTGGCAGGGACCACTGTTGTGTGCAGGTTTTTTTCCAATGCTGTTGGCTAATGGAGTTGGTGAAAGTAAACTTGGGAAAAGATTTAAGAGATTCCCACATCTTACTTCAGTTTTCATGGACCATCCAAGCACTATCGCTTAATGAAGAAGCCTCAAGAGGTACATAATGCAAATTGGATTTCATTATATTATCCATTGGATTCAATCTCCATACCCCTTAAGAGTGACAATCGTAAATTATTTTCTTTTGGAAATAGGACATCTACCACCTCGCAAATTCTCTTCTAACGCCTACCCCTTATCCAATATCTACGAAGTAGAATTGGCGAGCACAATGTCCCGCAAAGGAGCAATGTCCAAATATGACGCGGGCCCACGGTTTGTGTTGCCTACTTGATAGTGCAAGCGACAAGAAATTGGTATGATACAAGTGATTGAAGTGGGCTTTCTGTCCATTGGCGCTTCCAGGATTCGAACATGGTCCCCCCGTCCAGTAGGGCATCGCCAAGAAATCTCCGTCACTCGCAGGAACGCGCGAGTAGTCTTGAAGGGAGGCCAATTGGGAAGAGACGAAAGCGAAATCTTACTATATGCCCTTACCTTTGCAGTCTCGCGGAAATGGGCCCCCGAAAATCGTTTGAGGGTTTAAAATAATGTTTGTTTTCTGTACATTCTGTGTTGTTGAAAGATGATTAAAAAAAATCTTTGACGTCCAAGATCTTTTGGTGAAATGCAGGCAAGGGAGTGACATTTTTCCCTGAAGCAGGGAAAAGGGCACCACGACTGCGTGTGGTGGAACCGTGGTCATCCACCGATTGTTGTATTTTTCAACGCGATGAATTTTGAGACTTTCCTGGATCGATAACAATGAAGGATGAAACCCCTCGATAACTCTTGTTGTCGTTGGTTTCAACGACCTGCACGGGGAATGTCCATCATTTGTTTGATTTCCCTGACTTTGTCAAATCAGCAGTCCCCTCCACTATGTAACGCCTTTCGGCGGAGTAAAAAATTTCAAATCCAATTCAAATCACCCATATGGTTAATTATCATCACAAAACATTAAAACAATATATATAAATCATGAATCAACCAATATATCAATAGCCCTCCTACCCAAAAAAGCACGTGGAAGGTTGTCCATATCAGGGATCTGAATAATTTCTTATTCCTTTTTTATAACGAATATACAAGAAATAGAGCAAGGATGTTGTAGACACGTGATTTTTCATAATATTTTCATTAATAAGAGAGAGAAATGATTTGTAAACATTTTCCCTATAGTTTTGCTGCTTCCCCTAGAAAAAAGGAACTCCACTAGTTGTAATGGTGGTGGATTATGGGTGGTTTTGTTGCCGTTATGAAAAAAAAAGTTACAGGACACTACTAGATAACAAATCCTAACGTATGATTCAAACAGTTCAGCACTTAAATGGGAGTGAAATAATGATGGAAGCAAATGCACAAACCTGCATGCGTTTGTCTCTCTATTATCTGCGTGAAGACAAATACTATTCGTCAGCCAAAATGATTTGGTAAAAACACACACACAATAGAACTCATAATTAAATGGGACCAAAAACAAGAAGACATAAATGTAAGGCAATTCGAACAACTCAACCACAGCTCTCAGGTGAAAATCAAACACCAAATAGATAATCCTAGTAAGTATATTATTTTACTTATTTTAGAGTATTCAAATAATATATTAAAATCGCCAACGAAAGGAGTACCGAAAAAAACAGTTGCCCATGAGTTTATGGCACTACAAAGATTGTACACATAATAAAACTCAGCGGGGATCCAGAACTATGTTTATTAGGTAAACCATTACAACTAAATCAACCCCCATAAGTGTGGGCAGGGATTTTGTCCGTTCCCGTTTCTCACCTCACCGTCCCTGGAATATGGAAAATGCCACCGGGTACCATCCTTTACTTTATCTGTGAGAGGAGCCATTGATTATATAAAGATGCATCATGCAGGTATGGCATACGATATGGTGGTGGGGTTCAATCTTATATTCTGGACTGGGGAATGTGTTGAGCGACACCCCACGGGGGGAGCGATTCAATTCAGTGGCTGACGCATGAAACTAGGACCCAGAAAAGAGCAACAAAAAAAATAAAAAGAGGGAGCACAATGACAAGCTCGGAAACGTTTAAACTTTGAGATTGATGGATGGCAAATGGCAAAATTTTGCACGGATATTTCAGGACAGGTTAACTACACGCACGATCGAGTTATGGAAGGCTCAACTTATATTTTTGTGCAAGGTCGGAGGGGCGAACAGAGGAGTAAATTCCAGGTTTAGGTGATGTGAGATTCACATGAGGGCATTATTAACGCCCATGATCCATCAGGGAATAATCAAAAGATTGGGTGTGTAAGAAGCCACTGAGCAAGGACAGGACACACCAAAGTGTGGAATAGTGGAGAACAACTTCCAAATGGGAGGTATTGAGTATAGCCTAACAAAAATGCTAGAATTTAAACCCTTACCTCAAGAAAACGTAATCATTCTGGCATTTTCCTTCATCATATTTCCACCTATCGAAACTAGACCTGAGATCATGTCGATGGTGGCCAGGGAAAGATAACACAACGGAAAAGCCAAAAAAAAAACTGTCTGGCTGGAAAATCTCTGCAGTGCTCCTATATCACTGAATGAAACCTAATAAAATTATTGAAAAATAGTTATTGCATCGTTGTAACTTTACTTACGGGGATTTCTCGTAACTGTCTCTCAATTGAAGTTTTTATTTTTTTTTATTAATAATTAGTTAGTTTTCAATGAGCATTCAATTAGCTTCAATACCCAAACTACGGGAGTTAGTTTTAATTATTAGCTTGAATTTTTGATTTTTTGATTAATAGGAACCAAGCTAGCTGTCAATTACTAAATATTACATGTGTCAACTGCTCTGTGGAAGAAGGAGCTACTAAGACAGGTGTTGAAAAGACTGAGTGAAGTTATAGAGGCCTATTCGGCCTAAATATGAATATGAAGCTTCCAATTTATTTTCTTGTTCACGGTTAAAGGATTTTAAATTGCTGTTTTTAAAATTGTATGGAAAGGCACCCATAATAGTGCATTTGAAGTGTGAGCACTTAAATAACTTTCCCCAAATGTAGCATCATATACGCCAAGCAATTAAAATCCTCCACCCATGTTCATTAAATATGCACTAATTTTTATTAATTTATTAATGACAATTGTTATAAGTTTTGACGACTAAAGATGCAGAAAATACATGCTGACAACAACAATATTTTCATTTACCGATATGTTGATTATTTTTCTTCGTTCTTCGTCTCTCCAACATCTATTACTCATTAGGAATTTCTCGTTAATGTCCTTAATTCTCTCTATGCAATTTGTTAAGATGACGATCAAGTTTGTTGGAGATCAATTCAAATGGTAAACGATGGTAACAGTGGAGGTAGGGAAGAGGACTTATCCCCACAATCAAGATAGTTGATTGTTGAAGAAGGTGAGGCTTAGACAATGATCCATTAGTGCCTCTTCAACACTATATATTCTATGGAAGGTTTGTTTGTTTCCCTTTTTAAATGGTATCTTTTAAGAAATGGGTAGTTATAGTCAAAAAGGAAAGAAGAATGTCTTTTTAGAGTTTAGGGGAGACTATATATACTTTAGGCTGACAAAATCCCATGTGGGGCATTTTCATGTAAAATTGTAAGGATAGAAAGGGGGTTGATACTCAAAAAATCCTCTAGTAAAATTGTGTGGATCTTGTCTTGTTTGGGTGCAGTTGGTTGAATTACACCTAAAACATATAGCAGAATTCCTGTTGTGTGAAGTGTGGTTTTGGCAATTATGGTTGAATTGTCAATTTTCCAAGAGAAATTGACAGCCGCCAAATGCTTTGATGGTAGTATGTAAGTATTCTGACTCAGTACCCAATTCAAAACTCATAAGTATTTTCATAATCTTAATTAACAATGTGCCCTAATTGAAATACCAAATTCAAGATTCTGATCGCAATTTTCCCTCTGAATTAATATGACCTGCATAGATTTATTTTTCCCCAACATGAAGCAAAAATTCATAGCAATCAGCATGAATCATCGTAAGGGATGAGGAAGTTTCATATCCCCTTTAGATTCAAGTTTTGTGTTCCCCCAAGGCCCCAAAGCCCAAATCCATTTCTAGATCAAAAGAACTGTCTCCTGAAAGCACAACGCTTGTTGTTTGTTGTTGTAGGTATGTTGATAGGCGCACAACAACTTCAATGCTCCAGTGCAATCTTGTAAGACATGTCATTAAAGGGAAAATTGGTGTCAACCTAATTAAAAAATTAGCTAATGCGGTGAAAAAAGCGCAACTTTTTTATGCCCTAATCTAGAATTTCACTAAGCTTTAATGGACATTAATTCTTGTTTATTGTGTCTCAGCTTAACTTATTAACTTTTATTCTTAATTTTGGGTAAAATTATAGCTAAAGCGAAGGAGAGTGTATACATTGAGATAGAGCTAAATTAGGGCAACCATTAAGAAATAGTTGATTGCTGAAGAAGGTGAGGCTTAGAACTCGACTCAAACAGATCCATCATTGTTCTTCAACATTATATATTTCTAAAAAGTTTTGTGGTGTTTTTCCTTTTTAATGGATATCTTTTACTAATGATATTTATGGTTATTTTTCCAATGTTTACAGTTATTATACATAAACTTTAGACCTACACAAGTTTGTGATTTTTTACGCAAACATGCTCACAATCAACATAAAATTAAAATAAGAACATATGAACTTCAAATTTATTAAATATATATTATGTAATTGCATACATAAAAATGTCAGAAAGCATTTCAGCCTACATGGATTAGTTGATAATAACAATTCCTGTTAAAACATATCAAAAAATACTATCATTCTGGAGAGTTTTTTCCTTCGAATACCCATCCAACAACATAATTAAATAGTTTTTAGTAATAAAAAAAACTCCTATCACATTATATAATATCAACAGCAATTTATTACAGTATAGTACATTGACCTCTGATACTGTTAATGTTGGATTCGGTTGCCCTATGATGATGGATTTTCCTTTCCCTGTTGACAGGATTTACCTACCTTTTGAAGAGGATTTCCAGTCCCCCTATGCTAAAATTGGTTTCCCTGTTGATGCCGTGTATCTATGATGGCATTTAGAAGGAGTTATAAAAGATTATCGAGCTTGTGCGAAGTAAATAATATATACAATACTAAGAGGGAATTGTCAACAAATAGATTGGAAGAGATGTCGTGTTCCAATTGAGCTACCCTGGGATTTTGAATTTTTATTACATTTGAAATATCCTTCTATTCTCATGCTCCTTGGAGATCTTCACTCGCTCCGCGTTTTTCATAACCCATTAATTGGTTTCAATATCTCTCTCCCTCTTCTCTTTCTCTTTCCTTGTTGCTTCGATGCCTTCTCAATCTCTTTTTCTTGCTCCCTATCCTTCTTCTCCCTTTCTCTCTTCAATCTTCTCTTGCAATTTTTTTTTATTTTTCTGTAAGTCTATCAACCTTTTCTTGCTTCTTGCGCCAGTATTAGTCTATTTTTGGCGTAAACTTCAGTTTGTTATCCTCCTGTCTTTCTTTCAGTACACAGAAAGCTCCATGTTTCGGATGCAGTCAACAATTTGTGATGCCTACTTAACCTAATCGAACGTTTCTTAATCTTCACTATTTTTTTGGTTACAATCCCCCTAGGAAGTCTCAAAAATTTAGAAAGAAACTTCATGGCCCATGTAGTTTTGAGTTTCTTCAGTCATTGAGGCTTGTATGTAGAATTATAAGTTTAGTTCAGGTACCTTTGGGAATTCTATTTCAAATTCAACTCATATTTGTTCATCCCTTCTCCAACCATCAACATAGTACAAGGTTATTTCTTGTTGTTCGTCCCTGTCAGGAAAGAAGGAAAATTAAAGCTATGTCTTGTGTGTTAGAGGTAAATTTATAAACCGAAATTTTGGATGGCATCTTTCTAACCATTGAGGTGGGTTAACTTGAATTGGCAAAGATAAAATCATTAATACTTAGAATTTTACAGAACATTCATTATTGTTTTAATGAATGTTCCTACACTTTCCAAATCCCCCCAGTTTAACTCCCACTCTAGTATTGTAGTTGCCTCGTATCCTTGTTCATTCTTGAGAGATGGTCAGGATGTTTGTGACTGCGTCAACATTTCCTGCACCTTACATTAAAATGTTTGGCTACATGACCATGTCATAATATACAGAGCATCAATAATTCAATAGCCAAATAATTTTTTCCTTTTGAATCTTGCAATTATGTTAGATGGTGTTAGACCCCTTTGTAAGCTCTACTTGCATAGCTCAGCCATCTCAAACCTTTTTTAACAATTTCCTTTCTATTTCTGTCATCCCATTTGGATCTCTCAACTCTAAAATATGTCTTGAAAGGGTTAACAAACTCACAATCAAGAGGTTGCAAACTTATGACTGGTATGTTGCCAGTAGTTGTTATCGGGTTTAGTGCCCAAATTTATTGGCTCTCCAATAGTTGCAATGCCAAATGCTGTCATGGCCATCAAATATTAATAAATGCCTAATTATTTGGAGAAACACCTCCCTGGTAATGAATCATGTAAAATGACAAGATAATTCATAAAAGGCAGACTCCTTGTCATGCCATTGCATTTGGAGTGTGCATCATGCATGCTTTCGGTTCAAATTTTTTAATATAGTTCATTAAGTATTATTTTCCCTTGAAAAAATAAACCCTGTATTGACAAACTTGTTCATTGACACAACACAATATAGTGATCCACTCCATAATATTAGGTATTACCTTTGGAGACATTTTTTGACTTTCCTTCAAGTAATAACATGCATTCCACAAATTCCTCCCAGCCACAAACCAATCTCATCAATAATTCTAAAATGTTATTAGCCATTGCATATGTTTCATAACAATATGTACAAATTGATCCCATAAAATTGGGTTACTACTAATGGAATAGGTTTAAAGCTCTATCCCTATCAATTTCCCTCCAACAATTTGAATTGTAGGTCATGCATGGCATTTTTAAAAAAATCCAACCCATCATGATTACCAAAGAGACCCATTTTTTTTGAACGGGTTTTGTCTTGTTTGAAAAATTTGAGCAACATTCGCACTTAGTTTGAATTAAATCCAAACCAATGACCCATCTCAAACCATTATTTGCAACATTCAACAAAATTTCTTTCTTCTTCTCTTCCTTCTTCAGTTAGAATTGTTAGAAGGACAACCTTCTCCTTTGTGTGGGGTAAGACCATTTAACCAATAGTGCAAGGATGTGGTGGAATTGAATTACTTCTCGCTATTGCTCTAACTGAGAACCCATTAAACTCAACATCAATCTATTTACTTTTTCATATCTTGTTTTGTCCATCCTCTAATGATATTGAGCTTCTTTGTTACGAATGTTCTTTTAATAGAGACATGTGGTGGATTTCTACATTACTGCTTCATTACAAAGCATGTGTGCAGGACATCCTCTTCATCATTGCATTATGTTATAATTACACAACCTCTCACTTTGGGCCTCCTCGACTTCTATCAAACACTACCTTTCTCATGACTGAAATGAAAGCCCTGTTTCACAACCATGACAATGAAAAATATGAGGTAGTACATGGTTACTAAATCATTTATGAATTTTTTATATAACAAAGTTTTCCAAGAAAATCTTTACATATTCGTATGTCTAAATTTGGATAGCTTGAATACGGAGAAGGGATGATTAAATAATTAATAGAATAAGAAAGAAGATTTTTTTGTAGAAAAAACTAACAAATTTTAAAAAAGAAAGTTGATTTGTTGAAAGGAATATAAAAAATAACAAAAATGTGATGGTTAGGTCTCCTTTGAGGCTTCATATTAAAGATGAGAATGACTTATGTGATCAAAGGAAATAGAAAACAACAATGATTTTTTTTTTTTATTTTCTACCAAGCGATTCTTTCCCACAAATATTCTTTCAATATTACGGGGAGGTGAAAGATTATCATGGAGGAATTTTTAATTGTTACAACATCATTGAACATTTGAAGTAGATGACAAATGTTTTATTAAAGATTTGAATGATCAACATGTTGGGCTGAATTGTACAAGAATTTTAAACCTTGAAATACATGTCATTTTCACCGATTGACATTAAACTTCATATCAAGTAAGCAAAATAATATTGTAGATTTTTCCTCTATTTGAATCTGTTTTAGCAGAGAAAAATGGCTAGTTTATCTCACCTTTTACTTTTGCAAAAACCTTTATCTCTTATAGCTCTTCACTAGTTTCTGTGTTTAATTATCCCTTCACCAAATGTTATGGTGTTTAACTAAAATATAATATGCATTACTTAGTTTTTATAGAATTTAAATACATTAAATAATTTTTTGAAGAAAAATTTAATCTACTAAAAGAATACATCTAGTGAACTATGAAGAACACAAAATATATTTTTCAGACTATCAATGATAACAAAAAAAAAACCAAGAACTTATAGAGTTTCAACAATAATCTCCCTACTACTTTGAGTTACACGCCACCTTCTACTATGGAAATACAAGGTAAATCAAGGGAACCATTGAGTTGTATTAGGTCACTATCTTTTATAATATTGATCTTGAATTTTGATTGGTTATTTTGGTTGACATGGATCAAACATGGAATTTAAACTGAATGGCTTAGAATGATTTGAAATTTTAATCCAATGGATAGTTTTTGTTTGCTTATTTAATATTTTAAAAAAAATCAATACTTCTTGAATCATTGTACAAATTATTTCATCCTTGGGTACTGAGTTTTTAAATGCTAGGCAAGGTGAGTTGACCATTATGTGAACATTGATTTTCATAACAGATGGTAATTGGGGATTAAACCGTCCCAATATCAATGAAGGGGCATATTATTACTTGCATTTGATGTATATTTAAGTCTTCTGAAGGCGACTTGCTTAAATGGCTTGTTTTAAATATGTTGGTCCATATAAAAAATTTATAATATTGAATGAGTAATTGGAGTATGATGAAGTAATTAATGAGTCTCTCTTTTAAAGCTTAGAAGTGTATATGTAACCACCTAAATATGCTTACACTAGCATTTCATCCAATCAGTCAATTAACCGACACTTCGTTAATCCCCTATTATTCGCATCCATTCTGATGCCCCCATTCACGAACAACTCTTTCAGTCGTATTCTTTCCCATATTAAACTTATTTGGCTAATATCTCTCCTTATTAGCTAAAGCATTCTTCCTTTTGACCATCATAATCTCCCTAGTTGTCTCCGAACCAACTTTAACGCCAATCTTCGTAGGCTTATCTAATCAGTCACAATTGGTTATTCAACCCCTCCAACTCTCAAAGAGTCTCTTAATCACATTGCTAATAAATATTTTAAACTAGCCTAAACCCTAGTTAACTAGCCTAAACCAAGCTTAAACTAAAGCCTAAAGCATGTTATCCTAATCTATCCTAAAAGTGCTTTTTAAGACTTTAGTCCACAGTGCACCCAATTCCAAACTCTCCCAAGTGAAAAACTATAAATAGAAGGGTCACCCCTCCCTCTCAACCTACAACATTGTTTACATAGAAAAATCTCTCTCATATTTGGAGATATTGGCATTAGACCTCATTTGCATTAGCCAAGCTAATAGGCATTTGGATCTGGTTATCCTCGCAGTGTTTGAGCTCCTCCATCTTGCATCCTTAACTTCAATAGTTAGTTTGTAGGAGGGTATCTAACTTGGCTTGTAGGCCATTTAAGAGACCTCTTCAACCTCCATTGAACAAACAACACATCTAAATTTGATTCCCATAGTTTTAACTAAGTTCAATTTATGTTTTAAGTAATCATAGAGTAGTAGAGAAAATGATAGTGTTTAGTGTAATTCAATTATTGTAGAAGTTATCTTTTTAGCACTCATCTGATGTTTATGATAGGTTTAGTTAGATCATGGAGCTAACTTAGTTTTTTGTTTAATTAACATATTCTAATCTTCTCAATAACATACATACATACATACTACATACAACATACATACATACATACATACAATACATAACATACATACCATATAATACATAAACATACATACATACATACATACAATACATACATACAACATACATACATACATACATACATACATACATACATACATACATACATACATACATATATATATATATTTATATATATATATATAGACATAGGGGCTAATTTTGTATGTATCGGAGCAAGTTGTGAAGCAGTCCCAACACTCACTGTTGTAATATCTATGACACCCAAATTTGTCTCATAGGTGTTCAAAAATTTCTTTGATAATGGTTAGTGAATAATATTGTGAGTTTCTCTTCTGACTTGAATATTCCAAATTTACCTCTCACTTCTCAACAACTTCTCTTATGAAATGATATCTTATTGCTAAATAAATGCTTGTTTCATCCATAAATTTTGGATTCTTAAAAGAGCTACAAATAGTAAATTTGCATAAAATTTAGTTTCTCCTTTTTTCTCCTCATGTTAAAATCTGAATCAGGAATTTATTTTTATCCAAATAGTTTCGAACGCATAGCTAAGTTTTCCTGCTAATTTACTATGTTTTAGCCATGAAGAGTGAAAAAACCAATTAATTCTTTGAAGCCATAGAATGACACTTGACTCTATATTGAATACATATCCATAAGTACCTTTTTGTCAAACATATTTACTTCCGAAATCGTTATCACATTTTATTCAAACAAAATCAAAATTATTAGAATGAAGTTAACAAAATTCCATGGCCATTTCGTGCCATTGACTATTTTAGATCTTTTTTCCCTACTTTCCAGTGGTGTTTTTTTTTGGAGTCTTCATAAAATATGGATATCAAACTAATATCATAACAGATGATCAGGGCCTTGTTGTGTCAGATACATGTTAAAAATATTAATGTTAGTCTCACATTGGGTGAGAAATAGAATAGTGGGTAAAAATATTATTTAGAAGTTATGTGATGTTGTTTTTAAACAACTCATGTATACAGGGTTAATTAGTTGTGTAAAAATCTATGCACTTGGGTATATTTGTAGGTCCTAAAGAAATACTAATGTATACATGAATTCCTAAGCAATAAAACTAAGTGGTTGACAACTTCCTTTTGGAATTTTTGTTCTTATCCTCTTACACTTTATGGTTTTTTACACATCTTACAATTAAATGTCGACACTGAACTGATTTTAAACCTTTTAATGGCTCAACACTAAGCCCCTAATTAGGACAGAAGCACTTCAGGAGCTCCTGTTCCCTCATAGTGCTCATGTCCCTCTCTTTCTTCTTACTTACTCTTTTTGGTCATTTCACTTCTGGTCACTTTTAACACTTTGGTCACTTTTTAGTTGTTAATTAAACGAAATTAAAAAATAAGGGAATCATATATATACTTAGTTACTTTCTTCCTAAATAAGGGGCCAAGACCCATAAGAATTATTATTATCAGCACTAAGTTGTACAAATACAAAGTCACAAGAGCACTACAAAGTACATAATCTAGCACATATATACAACTGGTAAGGGCTATATTGGTCTACACACACTGATAGGAGGTTGAGTTTATTTTATTCCATAATGCATATTAGAGTAATCTAGATAAGCCCACTATCTCATGCAACTTGCACAAGGGAAAACTAGGGCACGAACACGAAATACACCACACACACACACACGGAGAACTACATGGATTCTAAAGATGTAGTGCAATGCTCAGTCACAAGTTCACTCTTCGGGTGATGCTGAGGTCAGCCTGACCCCCATTCTTCCATCGTTTTCTGATATTTAATGTGATTTTGGGGCATGTGCAACGTAGTAATTTGTTGCTGTAGGTACTAGGTGTGACTGATGAAGTAACAAAAATACTAGAGCGGAAAAAGATAAAAGTAAAAATGAAGACCTTATGACCCGAAAAAAAAAAGGTCAGTTTCTAAGAATTTAGTAGACACGTGTGCCCAGATCAGTAATTAGCACCCCAAGTGTCATGTCCTTCCTGCGAGGAATGTTTTTACTATTACAGTCTTGGGGTTATGAAACCTGTCATCTGAAATCTTTTGTGAAATTCTTGTATCCAAAATTTCACCCCCCAGGGTAAGTTTTGATACCATGATAGAATGTTCAGTCCCAAGACATTAATGATTCCGAGCAAAAATCATGTTTTCTAGGTTCTCTCAGATATTTTTAACTCCCTACCGAAAGAAGGGGAAGGAGCAAGCTCTGGAGAAAAATGCGAAAAAGTTGCAGAAAGGCCAGTTTCGTTGACATGGAAAAAGGAAAAAAAAATCACGAAAATGGCTAAGTCCTTGGTCCTAGGACTATGTCGGGACATTTGGGGACGGTCATTAAGGCGCGGATCGGGCACAAAGCCTCCAGGCAGCCCCACTAGCCATTGGGACAAGTGGGACAAAAGTACGCGGCGGGAGCGAAAGGACAGGTTCGACCGAGAGGAAAATTAGCTAAATGCTGAGAGGGGGTCGCCTTCGGGACGAATGGGACAACTGGACGCGAAATGCCGAAACCGGCCAGTTCGCGCGAAATCAGCACAGGAGCCCAAAAAGCAATTGGGCGGCGCGGGAAAAGAGGCGCGAACGGCCGAAAAGGGCAAGTCAGTCCGAAGCACAGTGGGACAAGCGGGGACAAAAATGGCCCGAAACAGGACGAAATGAGCACAAAAGGGCCCAAAATCAAATGGGACTTCCGGGACAAATGGCAGGAAGTACGCGAAGGAGCCGAAGGAGCCGAAGACCAATCAGAAACGCCACGTGTCTAACAGGAGAAAACAGTCATAAGGTGTCAAGGGGCGAGTATCAAGACGGCTGAACCAAAACCAATGAAATGGCGCCACGGTGTCCTAAGTTTTTAAGGGGCCCAACAAGCAATTTCAAAAGGAAAGACCCCTGCGAAAGATGGAGAGAGAGAATTGCTTGTCAATCAGCACGTGCCAGTGTCATCCAGAGGCGAAGAGAGGGAAAAAACATTTTAAAAATTCGTTTTGATCGTACATAATATGGAAAACAATTTATTCTACAAAAATAATATGAATTACACATAAATAGAATTAATCCATCACAACAACAAATCATAACATTCATGTGAATTACATCTTCGTAAACATGTTTATACGAATGCAAACATTGATTTCAATCAAGTTAAGGACATTAACATAAATAAAACCAAAGTAGCAAATCATTAATCTTTTTATTTACAAAAAAAGCAAACAGTACATCAATTATGTTAAAAGAAATAGTCTTCAATTGACATCATTGTGTAAATCATTATTATTATAGCAAGTTTGTAAAATTGGACAATGTCTCTCATAAATAATACAATTAAACACAAAAGATCAAAACGATGAATGAAATCTCAATGTGTATTATAAAACATAGAACAATATCCGTCTTCAACAAAAGAAACTCACGCCAATGATGTAAAAAAATTATCAAATGCACATTCCACATTAATCATAGCTGAAAAAAATAAAATATAGAAATGTAAATAAAAATAAAATCTCCGTCACTCATGAAAAATGATAAAACAATACAGTCCACCATATTGTCGTGTATATGTATAGAAAACATTATGCAAACATTACAACAAAAAATACGGATGTCACGGTTTTTCATTGTAAATGTCAAAATTTATTTTGACATTTCTTATAGAAAAGCCGTATCATCGCAAAAAGCATATGCTTCAACATATATTGGGGATCCCTCGGTACGATTGCTTTAAAAACCGTCTTCAAAAACACGGGCTAAGTCAAATTGGGACGTGTAGGAGAGCATAAACAGGAAATATTCTATTTGCAAATCCTTAAATCCCGGTGTTCTGACTCCCCTCGGGTATCGAAAAAGCACTTGCAATGCTAGATTCCGAGTTGGATAAATATCCGCAAATGATCCCCAATGGAAATGATGTAAAAATATCTATACACATACAATTATTTCTCATAACATCACACTTAATGTTTTCTGTCAAATATATATTCGTCATGTGTTCAAATTATAAATTTACAAATATTCGATTTCATAGGACAGAAAGAATTTGTAGAAAAATCACATGTTGAAAACTTTTACGTAGAAAATTCGCATTAAAAAATATCTATAATAAAATAGTCCATGACACTTATAAAGAGAATTTTAATAATATTAACATGGAGTTATATTAAATTGCATATTAAATAATTTTAAAATACATTACCTCACAATTAGAAAAAAAGACTTATATGAAATAAAAATTAAAATACTATTAAAATATCGCCATTGCCAAAAATATATCTTTACCATATAATATATTAAATACATTAAATAATTGAGATTTTTATATTACTTTAATGAAATAATATTTATAATCTATTATAAGAATAACATTCTATTTTAGCATATTATATATTTTATTAAAACTAAATTTAAAATTATAAGAGGGGATGGTCATATTTTTCTTCAAGAAATGATTTTTTTTATATTTAATATTACGAGAAGTTTAACTTTTTTAACTAAAATTATTTTTACAATATTTATGTATTATTATTATAACGATAATAATTTATTTACAGAATTTCAATTTTAAAAATAACCTTTTTGAATCTATTAATTGGATATATTATGTCCTTAAAAACATAACAAAATTTACGAATTTTGTTTTGTCGTATATTCCGTATGTAACTAATAATTAATTTTTTCATATTTAAACAATTGAATCAGACATAGTAGAACTATATCACCACCATTTGTTTGATAAAATTTTAATTAACATGTATATATAAAATCTTAATAAGAGTTTAAAATTTCATATTTACAAACCTTTTTGCAAATAAATGAATTATTAAATAACAATCTAAAATTAATATATTGACATTTTTCCTGTAATATTTAATTAATTATATAATCTATAAATAACAATCTTACAAAAATAATAATCTGATTAATAGAATGTTTGTTAGAAATTACACTACCTCACATGTAAATAGATCGGTAAAATTTTTGCTAATAACATATAAAGAAATGCAATATTAAAGGATTAATAGTATTTATCATAAAATTGGTATGCTTTATCAATATAAAAATATAATTGTTAAAGGAAAGATTTTACAATGTTAACAAATTAGTTGAATAGGTAACAAATGTTTGAATATAAATAAATGGGAAATACAATAGGGGTGAACATTAAACAATATTTAATATAAATAATTGGTGGAAACCTATCTCTTGCTTCAACTAAAAATATAGAAGAGAGAAGGGTATTACCATAGTCACCAGATTTTTGCAGTGGCCTGAACTAATTGATGGAAATTTCAACAAAGATCTAATAAAATTTAAAGTGAATAGAATTACGTGGATGGATTAAACCATATAATTTGTGGATTTCTAACCAAGACAGTGAGCGTATCATATACAACATTACAATAAAAAATAACAATACTACCTATGATTAGTACACTAAATAGGCGAACTACTTATTGAACAAAAATATGGAAGAGTAACCACCAGATTTTCGAGAGTGCTTAACCAATGGAATGGACATGGAAACAAACAGGAGGCAAATAAAATATTGAATAAAAATTATAGTGATTCTAATGATAGTTCAGTCATCCAAAACAATATTGTACTAGTTATAAACATGCCGTTATGGACCAAACAGTATGTTGATTCGTTATTATGTTGATTCTAATTGATTCATTGTTTTTAAAACGATCTGGTTTAAGATTATTTTTCATTATGAAAATCTGTATTAAACCTAACTGTCTCTTCACTGACGTTTTTTATTTCAAAACTGGGAGCAAATTCATAAATACAAAAGTGTCTGTCTAACAGTAGCAAATAATGGACCGATTCTTCAATAAATCGCCATCAGAGACGGGGATTGGGATGAAGAGGACCAGTATCTGACCAGATAAAAAAAAAGTTACAGGACACTACTAGATAACAAATCCTAACGTATGATTCAAACAGTTCAGCACTTAAATGGGAGTGAAATAATGATGGAAGCAAATGCACAAACCTGCATGCGTTTGTCTCTCTATTATCTGCGTGAAGACAAATACTATTCGTCAGCCAAAATGATTTGGTAAAAACACACACACAATAGAACTCATAATTAAATGGGACCAAAAACAAGAAGACATAAATGTAAGGCAATTCGAACAACTCAACCACAGCTCTCAGGTGAAAATCAAACACCAAATAGATAATCCTAGTAAGTATATTATTTTACTTATTTTAGAGTATTCAAATAATATATTTAAAATCGCAACGGAAAGAGTACCGAAAAAACAGTTGCCCATGAGGTATGGCACTACAAAGATTGTACACATAAAACGTCAGCGTGGATCCAGAACTACTGTTTATTAGGTAAACCATACAACTAAATCAACACCATAATTTGTGGCAGGGATTTTGTCCGTTCCCGTTTCTCACCTCACCGTCCTGGAATATTGAAACATCCACCGGTACCCTATCCTTTACTTTATCTGTGAGAGGAGGCCATTGATTTATTAAAGTTCATCATGCAGGTATGGCATAATATATGGTGGTGGGGTTCAATCTTCATATCTGGACTGGGGACTGTGTTGAGCAGACCACCCCACGGGGGGAGCGATTCAATTCATCTGACGCCTGAAACTAGGACCCAGAAAGAGCAACAAAAACAATAAAAAGAGGAGCACAATGACAAGCTGGGAAACGTATTAACTTTGAGATTGATGATGGCAAATGGCAAAATTTTGCAAGGATATTTCAGACATGGTTAACTACACGCACGATCGAGTTATGGAAGGCTCAAACTTATATTTTGTGCAGGTCGGAGGGGCGAACCAGAGGAGTAATTCAGGTGTTAGTGATGGGAGATTCACATGAGGGCATTATTACGCCCATGATTCCATCAGGGAATAACAAGATTGTGGTGAAGAAGCCACTGAAGCAAGGACAGACACACCAAAGTGTGAATAGTGAGAACAACTTCCAAATGGGAGGTAATTGAGTAAGCCTAACAAAAATGCTAGAATTTAAACCCTTACCTCAGAAACGTATCATTCTGGCATTTTCCTTCATCATATTTCCACCTATCGAAACTAGACCTGAGATCATGTCGATGGTGGCCAGGAATAGATAACACAAACGGAAAGCCAAAAAAAAACTGTCTGGCTGGAAAATCTCTGCAGTGCTCCTATACACGAATGAAACCTAATAAATTATTGAAAAATAGTTATTGCATCGTTGTATTTACTTACGGGGAGTTCTCTAACTGTCTCTCAATTGAAGTTTTTTATTTTTTTTTATTAATAATTTAGTTAGTTTTCAATTAGCATTCAATTAGCTTTCAATTACCACTATCGGGAGTTAGTTTTTAAATATGATATGAGCTTCCAATTATTTGTTCTTGTCACGTGTTTAAAGGATTTAAATTGCTGTTTTAAAATTGTATGGAAAGGCACCCATAATAGTGCATTTGAAGTGTGAGCACTTAAATAAATTTCCCCAAATGTAGCATCATATACCGCCAACCATTAAATCCTCCACCCATGTTCATTAAATATTGCACTATTTTTTATTAAATTTAATTATAATGACAATTGTTATTAAGTTTTACACTACTAGATGCGGAAAATACATGCTAACCAACACAATATTTTCAATTACCATATGTTGCATTATTTGTCTTCGTTCTTCGTCTCTCCAACATCTATTACTCATTAGGCATTTCTCGTTAATGTCCTTATTCTCTCTATGCAATTTGTTGAATGAGATCAGTTTGTTGGAGATCAATTCAAATGGTAACGATGGTAACAGATGGACGGTAGGGAAGAGGGCTTATCCCACAGTCAAGATAGTTGATTGTTGAAGAAGGTGAGGCTTAGACAATGATCCATTAGTGCTCTTCAACACTATATATATTTATGGAGGTTTGTTTGTTTCCCTTTTTAAATGGATATCTTTAAGAAATGGCAGTTATAGTCAAAAGGAAGAAGATGTCGTTTTTTAGAGTTTAAGGGGAGACTATATATACTTAGGCTAACAAAATACCCACGTGGGTCATTTTCATGTAAAATTGTAAGGATAGAAGTGGGGTTGATATCAAAATCTCTAGTAAAATTGTGTGGGTCTTGGCTTGTTTGGTGCAAGTTTGGTTGAATACACCTAAAACATATAGCAGAATCTTTCATGTTGTGTGAAGTGTGGTTTGGCAATTTATGGTTGATTGTCAATTTGCCAGGAGCAATGACAGCCGCCCAAATGCTTTGATGGTAGTATGTAAGTATTCTGACTCAGTACCCAATTCAAAATTCGTAAGTAATTTTTCATAATCTATTACAATGTGCCCTGATTGAATACCTAATTCAAGATTCGTATGCAATTTCTCTGAATTAATATGAGCCTGCATAGATTTATTTTTCCCCAACACGAGCAAAATTCATAAGCAATCAAGCATGAATCATCGTAGGGATGAGGAAGTTCATATCCCTTTAGATTCAAGTTTGTGTTCCCCCAAGGCCCCGAAGCCCAAATCCATTTCCAGATCAAAGAACTATCTCCTAAAAGAGCAACGCTTGTTGTTTGTGTTGGTAGGTATGTTGATAGCCACTACAAGCTTCATGCTCCAGCGCAATCTTGCAAGACATGTCATAAGGGAAAATGTGGTGTCAACCTATTAAAAAAATTTATATAATGCGGTGAAAATGTCAACTTTTTATGCCTAGATCTAGAATTTCACTAGCTTAATGGACATTAATTCTCGGTTTATTGTGTCTCAGTTAACTTATGAACTTTTATCTTAATATTTGGGTAAAATTATAGCTAAAGCGAAGGAGAGTGTATACATTGATAGAGCTAAAGTAGGGCAACCGTTAAGATAGTTGATTGCTGAAGAAGGTGAGGCTTAGAACCTCACTCAGACAATGATCCATCAATGTTCTTCAACATTATATATTTCTAAAAGTTTGTGTGTTTTCGTTTTTAATGGATATCTTTTGCTGATGATATTTATGGTTATTTATTTTCAATGTTTACAGTTATTATACATAAACTTCAGACACTGCACAAGTTGTGATTTTACGCAAACATGCTCACAGTCAACATAAAATTAAAATAAGAACATATGAAACATGTCAAATTATTAAATATATATTATTTTAATTGCATACATAAAATGTCGGAAAGCATTTCAGCTACATGGATTTAGTTGAGTAAATACAATTCCTATTAAAAACATAATTCAAAAACTACTATCATTAGTGGAGTTTTTCTTACGAATACCATCCAAAACATAAATTAAATAGTTTATGTAAGAAAAAACTACTATCATTATATATGACACAACATTCAATTATGACTAGTATGGGTAGCATTGACCTCTGATACTGTCAATGTTGGATTCGGTTGCCCTGTTGATGTTGGATTTTCTTTCCCCGTTGACAAGGGATTTAACTACCTTGTTGAAGAGGATTTCAGTCCCCCTATTGCTAAAGGATTTGGTTTCCCTGTTGATGCTTGTATCTATGGTGGCATTAGAAAGGAGTTACAAAGATTATCTGAGCTTGTGCGAAGTAAATGAGACGATACATACCAAGAGGGAATTGCACAAAAGCTATTAGGAAGAGATGTAAGTGTTCCAATTTGAGCATACCATGGGATTTGAATATTTATTAAATATTGAAATATCCTTCGATTCTCATGCTCCATTGGAGATCTTACGCGCATCCTCTTTTCATAATCCCTTAATTGGTTTTCAATATCTCTCTCCCTCTTCTCTTTCTCTTTCCTTTGTTGCTTCAATGCCTTCTCAATCTCTTTTTCTTGCTCCCTATCCTACTTCTCCCTTTCTCTTTCAATCTTCACTTGCAATTTTTTTTATTTTTCTATAAGTCTAGCAACCTTTTCTTCTTGCGCCATTTCTTTTTTCTAACTTCAGTTTTGTTTAGTCCTCCTTCTTTCTTTCAGTATCAACAAAAGCTCCATGTATTCGGATGCAGTCAAAATTTGTGAATGCCTACTTAACCTAATAGAAATTTCTGAATCTTCAACTATTTTTTTGGTTACAATCTCCCTTGGAAGTCTCAAAAATTTAGAAAGAAACTTACCATGCCCATGTTAGTTTTGAGTTTCTTCAGTCACTTGAGGCTTGTATTGTAGAAGTTCTAAGTTTAGTTCAGGTACTTGGGAATTCTATTCAAATTCAACTCCATATTGTTCATCCTCTTCTCCAACATCAACATAGTAACAAGTTATTTCTTGTTGTTTTGTCCCTTCAGGAAAGGAAGGAAAATTAAAGCTCTGATCTTGTGTGTTAGAAGGTAATTTATAACCAAAATTTTGGATGGCATCTTCTAACCATTGAGGCGGGTTAACTTGAATTGGCAAAGATAAATCATTAATACTTAGAAATTTTACAGAACATTCATTATTGTTAATGATGTTCCCTACATTCCCAAAATCCCAAGTTAGCTCCACTCTATGTATTGTAGTTGCCTTTGTATCCTTGATTCATTCCTTGAGAGATTGTCAAGATGTTTGTGACTGCATCAACATCTTCCTCACCTTGCATGTAAAATGTTTGGCTACATGACATGTCATATATAAGAGCATCATAATTCAATAGCCAAATACTTTTCCTTTTGAATCCTGCAATTATGTTAGATGGTGTTAGACCCCTTTGTAAGGCTCTACTTGCAAGCTCAGCCATCTCAAACCTTTTTACAATTTCCTTTCTATTCTCTGTCATCCATTTGGATCTCTCAACTCTAAAATATGTCTTGAAAGGGTTGAACACACTCACATCAAGAAGTTGCAACTTATGACTGGTATGTGCCAGTAGTGTTATCGAGTTAATGCCCAATTTATTGGCCTCCTCCATAGTCTGCAATGCCACATGCCTGCCATGGCCATCAAATATTAATAAATGCCTATTATTTGGAGAAACACCTCATGGTACGAATCATGTACAATGACAAGGCTAATTCATAAACAACTCCTTTTTCATCCATGCATTTGGATGTGCATCCATGCATGCTCTTGGTTCAAAAATTTTAATATAGTTCTTAAGTATTCTCTTTCCCTTGAACAAATAAAACCCTGGTATTGACAAACTTGTTTCATTGACACAACACAATATAGTGATCCACTCCATACTATTAGGTATTACCTTTGAGACATTTCGACTTCCCCTTCTAGTAATAACATGCATTCCACAATTTCTCCCAGCCTACAAACCAATCTCATCATAATTATAAATTATATAAGACCATATGCATATGTTTCATAACATATGGACAAATTGTCATAAAATTTGGTTACTACTACAGGGAACAGGTTTAAAGCTCTATCCCTATCAATTCCCTCAACAATTTGAATTGTAAGGTCATGATGGCATTTTTAAAATCCAACCCATCATGACTTACTAGGAAACCCATCTTTGAACGGGTTTTGTCTTGTTTCAAAAATCTGAGCAACATTCACCTTTAGTTGAATTAACTCCAAACCATGACCCATCTCAACCATTTATTTGCAGCATTCAACAGTTTCTTCTTCTTCTTCTTTAGTTAGAATTGTTAGGGGACCCCTTCTCTTTGTGTGGGTAAGACCATTTAACCAATAGTGCAAGGATGTGGGTGGAATTGAATACTTCTTCGCTATTGCTCTAACTGAGAACCCATTAAACTCAACATCATCTATTACTTTTTCCATATCTTGTTTTGTCCATCCTCTAATGATACTGAGCTTCTTTGTTACGAATGTTCTTTTAACAGAGACATGTGGTGGATTTCTACATTCTGCTTCATTATCAACATGTGTAGGAACATCCTCTTCATCAATTGCATTATGTTATAATTGCACACCTCTCACTTTGGGCCTCCTTGACCTTCTATCAACACTACCCTTTCTCATGACTGAAATGAAAGACCCGTTTCACAACATGACATGAAAAATATGAGGTCAGTACATGGTTACTAAATCATTTATGAAATTTTTATATACAAAGTTTTCCAAGAAAATCTTTAACATATTGTATGTCTAAATTTGGATAACTTGAAGTGCGGAGAGGGATGATAAAATAATACAAAAATAATGAAAGAAGATTTTTTGTAGAAAAAAAATAACAATTTTTAAAAGAAAGTTGATTTGTTAGAAAGGAACTGTAAAAAATAAAAAAAAATGTTGATGGTTTAGGTCTCCTTTGAGGCTCATTATTAAGATGAGAATGACTTTATGTGAATCAAAGGAAATAGAAAACAACAATGATTTTTTTTTAATTTTCTACCAAGATTCTTTCCCACAAATCTTCTTTCAAGTTATTACGGGAGGTGAAAGATTATCATGGAGGAATTTTTAATTGTTACAACATCATTGAACATTTGAAGCAGGGTTCATTTTAAGAGACCTCTTGGAAATCGGAGGTGGAGAATACCTGGCGAATATCCCCGGAACTGGTTTCGCGGGAAGGTGAATTTTTTGGGGGTTGTATGAAAAAATTTCGCCTGATTGTTGGCGCGACAGAAGGCTGCAGACGCGCGACAACATCCTCAGTGACGCGCGTCAATAGACCTCAGTGACGCGCATCAACAAGGTTGTTGACGCGCGTCACTAAGGTCTATTGTATGACGCGCGACAGAAAAAATCTCCTGTCACGCGTCTGCAGCCTCTGAATCAAAAACTGAGGTCTTTGTCACGTGTTTTGCCGTCAACAACCCTTTTCCTGTCACGCGTCCACTGTCTGAATATACTGTCGCGCGTCACTGCCCTTATCAAGTCACCACTGCGCATGTCACGCGTCACCACTGCCCATGTCGCACGTCACCACTTCCCATGTCGCGCGTCAATACCTCCTCTGTCGCGATCACCACTGCCCATGTCACGCGTCAATACCTCCTCTGTTGCGCGTCACCACTGCCCATGTCGCGCGTCAATACCTCCTCTGTCGCGCATCACCACTGCCCATGTCGCGCGTCAATACCTCCTCTGTCACGCGTCACCACTGCCCATGTCGCGCGTCACCACTGCCCATGTCGTGCGTCACCACTGCCCATGTCACGCGTCACCACTTCCTCTGTCGCGCGTCACCACTACCCAAGTCGCGCGTCAACACTTCCTCTGTCATGCGTCAACACTTCCTCTGTCGCGCGTCAACACTGCCCAAGTCACGTGTCAACACTTCCTCTGTCACGCGTCAGTACAGCTGTTGTCGCGCGTCAACAATCACATGCTAACAGTAATCTGAATCTCTGGTGCTTAAGGGTATGCGAGTTAAAATTTCACAGTATTGGTAATTTGTTAAGCTACTTGAGGTATACTACCCAGCGAATCAGCTAGTTTTTTATAGGAGATGTTTTCAAATGAAGGCGAAGCCGACTCCCCAGAAAAAATATACTATATATTTTAGGCGAACAGGACACCGACCCACTCTGAATAATTCACCTTTTCAAATTTTCATAAAATGAAATTTTCACCATATTACGAATATTCGCCGCTAAAATTATCCCTGAAATAGATTGAAATCACGATTGACATTAAACTTCATATCAAGTAAGGCAAATGTTTTGAGTTAAAGATTGAATGATCAAATGTTGGGCTGAATTGTATCATTAAAATATTTTTTTGAAGAAAATACATGTCATTTTTCACGATTTTAAATCTACTAAAATGAATACATCTATGAATCTCTATAGCTCCTTCACTAGAATCCTTCAAAAATATATAATTTCACTGTCAAATGATAACTATGAACTAAAACCACTGTCAAAGAACAAAGAAATTATAGAGTTCAACATAATCTCCCTACTTGAGTTACACGCCACTTCTACTATGAATATACAAGGTAAATCTAAGGGAACCATTGGAGTTGTAGTAGGTCACTGATCTTTTATAATATGATCTTGAATTTTGATTGGTTAATTTTGGTTGACATGGATCCAAACATGAATTTAAATTGAATAGCTTAGAATGATTTGAAATTTAATCCAATGGATAGGTTTTGTTTGGCTTATTTCAATATTTTTAAAAAATCAATACTTCACCTGAATCCATTGTACAACTTATTTCTTCCTTGGTACTGAGTTTTTAAATGTTAGGCAAGGTGAGTGTGACCATTATGTGATTGATTTTCATACAGGTGGTAATTGGGGATTAAACAGTCCCATATCAATGAAGGGGCATATTATTACTGCAATTTTGGTGTATAGAGTCTTCTGAAGTGACTTGCTTAAATGGTTGTTTTAAATATGTTTTCCATATAAAAATTTTATAATATTGAATGAGTAGTTGGAGTATGATGAGTATTAATGAGTCTCTTAAAGCTTAGAAGTGTATATTGTAGACACCTAAAATATGCTTACACTCAGCATTTCATCCAATCCAGTCAATTAACGACACTTCGTTAATTCCCTATTATTCGCTCCATTCTCGGATGCCCATTCACGACACTCTTTCGGTCGTATTCTTCCCATATTCAACTTTTTTGGCTAATATCTCTCTTATTAGCTAAACATTCTTCCTTTTGACCATTTAGAATCTCCCTAGTTCTCTCCGAACCACTTATGCAAGCTTCGTAGGCTATCTATAAGTCACAATTGGTTATCCAGACCCCTCCCAACTCTCAAAGAGTCTCTAATCACTTTCTAATAAAAGTTTAACTAGCCTAAACCCTAGTTAACTAGCCTAAACCAAGATTAACTAAGCCTAAAGCATGTTTATCCTAATCTAATCCTAAAGTTCTTTTTAGACTTTAGTCCCACATGCACCCAAATTCCAAACTCTCCCAAGTGAAAAACTATAAATAGAAGGGTCACCCCTCCCTCTTAACCTTACACCTTGTTTACATAACAAAATCTCTCTCATATTGGAGATTTTGGCATTAGACCTCATTTGCATTAGCCAAGCTAATAGGCATTTGATCTTGGTTATCCTCCATTGTTGAAGCTCCTCTATCTTGCATCCTTAACTTCATAGTAGGTTTGTAGGAGGGTATCTAACTTGGCCTTGTAGCCATTTTAGAGAGACCTCTTCACCTCCATTTAGGCAAACAACACATCTAATTTGATTGCTCATAGTTTTAACTAGGTTCAATTTATGTTTTAAGTAATCATAGAGTAGGTAGAGATAAAATGATAGTGTTTTAGTTTAATTCATTATTGTAGAAGTTATATTTTTTAGCACTCATCTTGATGTTTATGATAGGTTTAGTTAGATCATGGAGCTACTTAGTTTTTTGTTTATTAACATATCTAATCTTCTCATGCATACATACATACATACATACATACATATATATAGACATAGAAGCTAACTTTGTATGTATTCCGGAGCAAGTTGTGAAGCTAGTCCAACACTCACTATTGTAATATCTATGACACCCAAATTGTCTCATAGGTGTTCAAAAATTTCTTTTGATAATGGTTATGTGAAAATATTTGTGAGTTTGTCCTCTGACTTGAATATTCCAAATGTACTTCTCAACTCTCAACAACTTCTCTTACGAAATGATATCTTATTGCTATATGCTTGTTTCATCCATAGAATTTTGGATTATTTAAAAGAGCTACAAATAGTAAATTATTGCATAAAATTTTAGTTTCTCCTTTTTTCTCCTCATGTTAAAATCTGATAGGATTATTTTTATCCAAATAGTTCGACGTATAGCTAAGTTTGCTGCTATTTACTATGTTTTAGCCATGAAGAGTGAAAAAACCAGTTAATTATTTGAAGCCCATAAAATGACACTTGACTCTATATTGAATACATATCCATAAGTACCTTTTTGTCAACAATATTTACTTCCCAATCGCTATACATTTATTCAACGAACTCAAAATTATTGGATGAAGTATACAAAATTCCATGGCCTTTCGTGCCATTGACATATTTTAGAATCTTTTTTCCCTACTTTCCAGTGTGTTTTTTTGGAGTCTTCGTAAATATGGATATCAAACTAATATCATACAAGATATCAGGGCTTGTTGTTGTCAGATACATGTTAAAAATATTAATGTTAGTGCTCACATTGGTGAGAAAATAGATTAGTGGGTAAAAATATTATTAAATTTATGTGAGTTGTTTTAACAACTCATTTATAAGGGTTAATTAGTTTGTGTAAACACAAAATCTATGCACTTGGGTATATTTGTAGGTCCTAAAGAATACTAACGTATACATGATTCCTAAGCAATAAAACTAGTGGTTGACAACTCCTTTTAGAATTTTTGTTGCTTTATCTCTTACACTTTATTAGTTTTACACATCTTACAATTATGTTGACACTTGAATGATTTACCTTTTAATGGCCTCAGACACTAGCCCCTAGTTAGGACAGAAGCACTCAGGAGCTCTTGTCCCTCCTAGGTGCTCATGTCCCTCTCTTTCTTCTTCTTACTCTTTTTGGTCATTTTCACTTCTTGGTCACCTTTTAACACTTTGGGTCAGCCTTTTAGTTGTTAATTATGAAATTAAAATAAGGGAATCATATATATACTTAGTTACTTCTTCTAAATAAGGGGCCAAGACCCATAAGAATTATATTATCACCACCTAAGCTTGTACAAAGTCACAAGATCACTACAAAGTTCATATCTAGCACATATATACAAGGGTAAAGGGCTATATTGGTCTACACACACTGCGTAGGAGGTGAGTTTATTCTATTCCATCATGCATATTCGAGATAATCTAGATAAGTCCACTATCATCGTGCAACTTGCACAAGGGAAACCTAGGGCACGAGACACGAATACACACACACGCACGGAGAACTATATGGATTCTAAGATGTAGTGCAATGCTCAGTCACAAGTTCACTCTTCGGGTGACCGCTAAGGTCAACCTGACTCCCCATTGTCCATCTTTTTATGACATTTAATGTGATTTTCAGGCATGTGCAAGTAGTAATTTGTTTTGTAGGTAATAGGTGTGACCAATGACGTAACAAAAATACTAGAGCTAAAAAGATAAAGTAAAAATGAAGACCTTCTGACCCAAAAAAAGGTCAGTTTCTAAGATTAGTAGACATGTGTGCCCATATCAGTCATTAGCACCCCGAGTGCTCCTTTCCTCCTGTGAGAATGTTTTTCCTATACAGTCTTGGGGTTATGAAATGGTTGTTTTAAATATGTTTTCCATATACCCCCCCAGGGTAATTTTGATAACATGCATCAGAATGTTCAAGTCCCAGGCACATTGATTGATTCAGAGCAAACATCATGTTTCTGAGGTTCTCTCAGATATTTTTTTTAACTCCCCTGGCCGAAGAAGGAAGGAGCAAGCTCTGAGAAAATGTGAAAAAGTTGCAGAAAGGCAAGTAGATTGATCCAGGAAAAAATCACGAAAATGGCTAAGTCCTTGTCCTAGGACAGTCGGGACATTTGGGACGTCAAGGCGCGGATCGGCCGAAAAGCCTCCAGGCAGCCCACTAAGCATTTGGGACAAGTGGGACAAAAGTACGCGGTGGGTGCGAAATGCCGGTTCGACCGAGAGGAAAAATTAGCTAACTGCTGAGAGGGTCGCCTTCGGGACGAATGGGACAAATGGACGCGAAATGCCCGAACCAGCCGGTTCGCGCGAAATCATCACAAGGAGCCCAAAAGCAATTGGGACGCGTGGGACAAAAGGGCGCGAACCGGCTGAACCGGCCGAAAAGGGTCAAGTCAGTCCGAAGCAAAGTGGGACAAGCGGGCCAAAAATGCCCGAACTGCCCGAACCGGCCGAAATGAGCACAAAGGGCCCAAAATCAAATGGGACATCCGGGACAAATGGAAGCGAAGTACGCGAAGGAGCCGAAGGAGCCGAAGACCAATCAGAAACTACCACGTGTCCTCACAGGAGAAAAAGTCAAAAGGTCAAAGGGGCGAGTTATCGAGCGCTGAACCAAACCAATGAAATGGCGCCACGTGTCCAAGTTTAAGGGGCCCACAAGCAATTTCAAAAGGAAAGCCCACGAAAGATGGAGGAGAGAGAATTTCTCGTCCAATCAGCACGTGCCACGTGTCGTCCAGATGGCGAAGAGCGGGAAAACATTTTAAAATTCGTTTTGATCTGTTCCGTGCCCTAAATCTTCAGATCGCCATATCTTTTGATCCAGAGCTCGGATTTCCACGTTCTTTATATCAACGGAAAGCTGTTGAGATGCTCTACATGATTCTGGGATCAATCTTGAGTTTTGGTGTAGTCTAGAGAGAGAAAATTGAGAAACGGCTCTGACGTGTGGTAATGGCCAGAAGCGACATTTCAACAACCTGTTTTAATGCTAATGGGTCGCATTCTTCTTCTGCACGGCCAGAAGTGACATTTTAGCGGCCAGATTAATGAAAATGGGTCGCATTCTCCTCCAAATCAGTCAAAGTGATAGGGTATGGGTTTGTAAGATCCTCCATGCTGATTTAATGCATCTGTAGTCAATGAGGAATGGGCTTGCACGTTTTCCCACGTTTTCTGTCCCCTGGGCTCGACCCATGCAATGTAAAAGCCAGATTTGGCTCATTTTTAAAAGAAGTGGTTCATTCTTTCTGCTCGGCCCTCCCTTCTTTTCTTCTCTAGGGTTGAAAATGGAGTTCGAACCTCCTCCCTTTCTCTGTAATGGCGTTCCTGCCTTTTACCATTAATGGAATGATGTTCTGTGCAAACCTCTGGAGCAACAAAACGTGTTCTGTGATGCATCTGTCCATCCTCTCTCATTTTTGCTTGTCTTCTTCTTGCCTCTCTTCATTGCAGGTGTCTGTGCATGTTTGAATGTTCATTGCAGGTCTGGAGATGTGTTCATGGAGTTTTGGGACATTTTCTGTGTGAAATCTATCCTTGGGGTTGTGATGCTTCTGTCCATCCTTCCCAATGGCTCACCTCTCTTTGTCCCATGGTAGTTTTGATAGATGTCCAACATTCTCCTTCTCTGGTGTATCACCGTTTTAGTGTAGGATTTTGCTGTTTTTCCCTCTCTCTCTCTCTCTCTGTCTCCTTGGCATGGTTAGATTAGGATTAGATTAGCTTGCCTGCACTGGAATAGCTTGTGGCAGGTAGTTTAGGAGCAGGAACCAACCTTCTCTGGAGATTCCTCTCTCAGTTTTACAAGTCCCACGCTTGGAGAGAGGTTTCCATGTTGTGCAATCACACTGGATGCCTGAACATCAACCTAGAAGCCTGATGTGCGTCCAGGGGTGCTGTGATTTTGCATCAACAGTTTTGGCATGCCCGGTGGGACCTTAGAGGTCTTTCACTTCATCTTTTGCAGGTTGATGTGTTCCTGTGAAGATTTCAGCCTTTGGAGGCACTTGCAAACACATCTGGCGACTCCATCTGGTCAACAACCATCTCTGAAGTTGCAGACCTTCCTTTCCATTCATTTCCATCCATTTTTCATTCATCCTTCTTTCCATCCCTTTCATTCTTTTCCATTCCATGAAGTTGTGCAACCATGACTTCATTTCCATCATGGAACTCACATTTACAACAACAACAGTATTTTCCACTTCCAACATGTTTTACAAATCCTCCAGATCAGCATGCATACTCATATGAACAGCAGTGCCAAAGTCAGTTTGGCTATGAAGCTTCCCAAGAGCAAGAGTATGCATACAATGAAGACCATCAGATCCAAGATGCTGGTCTGTTGGAGAAAATCCAAAAGATGGAGGTGGGGATGGTGCAGTCCAGGGCTCAGGCACAGATGAGAGCATTTGGAATCGGTTGTGAAGCACCCTGTCCATGGGTGGGACCTTTTCCAAGTCATTACAGCCCTCAGGAGAAGCTTGACTTCATGATTGCAACGCTGCCTTTGCTTGCAAAGTGGATTGAAGAAATAGAAGTGTATGAGAGAAGTATTCAGCAACCTTGTCAACAGGTAAACACACCATCTCATGCCTTTTCTTTTCCTCTTTCCCAATCTGTTTCAGTTCAGCAGTGTCAAGTTTCAAACTCTCCATCTGCTGTCCCAAATGTTGAATCCATTTCTCCACCTCTCAGTCTTCCACCACACCTCGATTCTTCTTTCCTTTTTCCTTCCAAACAGTCATCCCCTCCACAAGAGCTAACAGAAACACCCCCTCCTCCAAAGAAACAAGAGGTTTCACCTCCTCCACCACCACAAAAAATTGTCAAATCAGTGGAGTTTCAACCTATCCCTCCTTTTGCATTCCCAATTCCATGTGGGAAAGAAGAAATTGTAAAAATCAGTCATCAAGGACAGCAGGAGGAAGAGCCAAACAGAAAAGAAATGACAGACAGCTTGAAGGTTTGGGCTGCCAAATTTGGGATGACAAGGATCCCCTTGATGGTCAAGCCTACAGAAGAAGCTAGGGTTGGAGAACAAATGGTGGTCAGGACTGATTTTGTTGCAGCAGAAGAAGAAGATCTTGCAGCCCCAACTTGTCCTCTAGAGCAGCAGATTGAAGAGTTTGACTTGACAAACTTCATGCTGGAGAAGGAGTTCAATCAAGAGCAAGATTGCCTTCAAACATTGGAGGAAGGAGAAGCTGCTCCAAATCCAAAAGAAGAGGAGCACAATCTAGCTATGGAGGAGAAAAACGCAGATCCAAGGGCTTTGAGCACAAAGCAGGTTACAGAAGAACCTTCAGTTCTTCTTTCCACTTCATCTCTCTCAAGTTCTAGCACTGAAAAGGAGTTTGATCTCTCAAACTCAATATTGGAGAGTGAAGGAAACCATGGTGGTCAAGTTGCAGATCAAGAGGACACCATGGAGGAAGTTGAACACGAGCAGCAGGACAGCAATGAGGCAGTTTACCTGTCAGATTTGGAGGACTGTTTTGATGGAGAAGAGCCGGTTGAGTTTTCACCATTCTCTCTTTCATCATCCACATTCCAAACACCAGAGCCTGCTGCCATGAAGGAGAGCTTTCATTTGCAGCAGCCTGCATCTTACAACAGCCCTTTGGAATCAAAATTGGAAGATTCTAATCTTCCCTGTTCTTCATTGGAGGAAGAGAAAGGACAGAAGGATTCCACCATTTCTTCCACACCATCCATTCAAGGTCTGCAAGAGAACTCCATTCCTGGAGTTGAAAATCAGAGCAATGGGCATACTCAACGGATCAGACCTTGCCCAATCAGGTACTTGGCTTCATTGGAGCCAAGGGAGAAGCCAAAACCAGTCATGCTCGCTTCTGAGCATGAGGGTGAGATACAAAGTACCGAGGATCAGCTGCCATACCTCTTCAATTCAAATGCAGAGCAACTAAAAGAGGTATTGGATTTCCTTCAGCTGATACCTTGATGATTTGGGTAGAAGACCAGCTTCTTGTTGATTTTCCATCCATCCAAACAGCCATGATCAGTGCCAAATCAGTTGCATGGCTGCCAATTTTGAAGAAAGGGAGCTATTTTGCACAACCAGTTGCAGGGTTTGTTTAGCTTGCCTTTGCTTCCAGTTAGAGTAGAGTAGCTAGGTTTTCTTTCAGCAGAAGAAGTGCTTGTGCACACTCTGCATGTTCCATTTGGGGCATGTATGATTTTCAGTTTTGTACATAGTTTTTGGTGTTGCTGGTTTTGCTCTTGCACAGTTCGTTCCAGTGGTTTTTGGTGAGAACAACTCCATGTCCGGTGGGTTTCCAAGTGGCTCAGAGGGAAGTTTTCAAAGTTCAGATCAGTTTTCAGGCCTACTCATGACTCCATGCCCAATGGATTGCTTCAGGCAACTGGTCTTTTCATCTAGCAGGCAGATGACCCCGCTGAGTCGCCAAAACTGTTATCCAAAATTCACCCCCCCAGGGTAATTTTGATAACATGCATCAGAATGTTCAAGTCCCAGGCACATTGATTGATTCAGAGCAAACATCATGTTTCTGAGGTTCTCTCAGATATTTTTTTTAACTCCCCTGGCCGAAGAAGGAAGGAGCAAGCTCTGAGAAAATGCGAAAAAGTTGCAGAAAGGCAAGTAGATTGATCCAGGAAAAAATCACGAAAATGGCTAAGTCCTTGTCCTAGGACAGTCGGGACATTTGGGACGTCAAGGCGCGGATCGGCCGAAAAGCCTCCAGGCAGCCCACTAAGCATTTGGGACAAGTGGGACAAAAGTACGCGGCGGGCGCGAAATGCCGGTTCGACCGAGAGGAAAAATTAGCTAACTGCTGAGAGGGTCGCCTTCGGGACGAATGGGACAAATGGACGCGAAATGCCCGAACCGGCCGGTTCGCGCGAAATCAGCACAAGGAGCCCAAAAGCAATTGGGACGCGCGGGACAAAAGGGCGCGAACCGGCCGAACCGGCCGAAAAGGGTCAAGTCAGTCCGAAGCAAAGTGGGACAAGCGGGCCAAAAATGCCCGAACTGCCCGAACCGGCCGAAATGAGCACAAAGGGCCCAAAATCAAATGGGACATCCGGGACAAATGGAAGCGAAGTACATGAAGGAGCCGAAGGAGCCGAAGACCAATCAGAAACTGCCACGTGTCCTCACAGGAGAAAAAGTCAAAAGGTCAAAGGGGCGAGTTATCGAGCGCTGAACCAAACCAATGAAATGGCGCCACGTGTCCAAGTTTAAGGGGCCCACAAGAAATTTCAAAAGGAAAGCCCGTGAAAGATGGAGGAGAGAGAATTGCTCGTCCAATCAGCACGTGCCACGTGTCATCCAGATGGCGAAGAGCGGGAAAACATTTTAAAATTCGTTTTGATCTGTTTCGTGCCCTAAATCTTCAGATCGCCATATCTTTTGATCCAGAGCTCGGATTTCCACGTTCTTTATATCAACGGAAAGCTGTTGAGATGCTCTACATGATTCTGGGATCAATCTTGAGTTTTGGTGTAGTCTAGAGAGAGAAAATTGAGAAACGGCTCTGACGTGTGGTAATGGCCAGAAGCGACCTTTCAACAACCTGTTTTAATGCTAATGGGTCGCATTCTTCTTCTGCACGGCCAGAAGTGACATTTTAGCGGCCAGATTAATGCAAATGGGTCGCATTCTCCTCCAAATCAGTCAAAGTGATAGGGTATGGGTTTGTAAGATCCTCCATGCTGATTTAATGCATCTGCAGTCAATGAGGAATGGGCTTGCACGTTTTCCCACGTTTTCTGTCCCCTGGGCTCGACCCATGCAATGTAAAAGCCAGATTTGGCTCATTTTTAAAAGAAGTGGTTCATTCTTTCTGCTCGGCCCTCCCTTCTTTTCTTCTCTAGGGTTGAAAATGGAGTTCGAACCTCCTCCCTTTCTCTGTAATGGCGTTCCTGCCTTTTACCATTAATGGAATGATGTTCTGTGCAAACCTCTGGAGCAACAAAACGTGTTCTGTGATGCATCTGTCCATCCTCTCTCATTTTTGCTTGTCTTCTTCTTGCCTCTCTTCATTGCAGGTGTCTGTGCATGTTTGAATGTTCATTGCAGGTCTGGAGCTGTGTTCATGGAGTTTTGGGACATTTTCTGTGTGAAATCTATCCTTGGGGTTGTGATGCTTCTGTCCATCCTTCCCAATGGCTCACCTCTCTTTGTCCCATGGCAGTTTTGATAGATGTCCAACATTCTCCTTCTCTGGTGTATCACCATTTTAGTGTAGGCTTTTGTTGTTTTTCCCCTCTCTCTCTCTCTCTGTCTCCTTGGCATGGTTAGATTAGGATTAGATTAGCTTGCCTGCACTGGAATAGCTTGTGGCAGGTAGTTTAGGAGCAGGAACCAGCCTTCTCTGGAGATTCCTCTCTCAGTTTTACAAGTCCCACGCTTGGAGAGAGGTTTCCATGTTGTGCAATCACACTGGATGCCTGAACATCAACCTAGAAGCCTGATGTGCATCCAGGGGTGCTGTGATATTTGCACTCCCCTACTTACACCATGTTTGCATGACCACTTGCCTTGATTGTCAAGACTACATAGCACCAATATAGAGTTCTGTCAATACCCTTCTAATTTTCTTAGGGATTCATTATCATATTGCATGCTTTGGATTGCCTGTGAACACTAGATGTGGAGAATGTCATCACTTCTAATGCATCTCACAATATCTATTTGTTCACACATTGTAAGACTACTCTCAAACTCTCCTTTTCTTTATCACCGCTTCAAGTTTAGGATTGCGTAAGAATTTTGCACTCTCTTCTCCATGATCGACCACTTTCAAATCCTTAGATTCATCATTAGATAGTTTTTTTGTATTAGAGTCTTGTGGCAGGTAACTACAAAACCTAACTAGCTCAGGGTTCATATATCACATAGCAATCCCATCAACATAATGGATGATAGTACATTCCTAAGTTTCTCAATCATGACCATGACTGTCAAGCACATATACCATGTGACCACTTTATAGGGTGCAATTGATTTTGCCAAATTACATTTTTTTATCACATAAGATGGCCTCTACAGTTCCTCAAGTATCCTTTATATCAATTCACACTTTTAAACCACCCAGGTTTGCTCAATCTTTGTTATCAAATGAAATCCAAGCTTCATAATTTGTAAATTGTGTAAATTTAACATGTCCTTTGGGGTCACGGTTATAGGTGAAATTTTTTGTCAAGATTTCTGAATCCCTTGTTACATCTGCTGCCTAACACAACCAATCAAAACATATTCAAGTCAATTAGTCAATCCTCTTAAATCATCAGAGAAATTTTCAAGGAGTTTCATTTATTTGGTATGGCTAACGACCGAAAATTCATCCTTCAACCTTTCCCTCCAAGAATCATTGATTAGCATGATTCCCATGTCACCTACTACATTTGCAATTTAGTTGTTTCTTATACCACTTTGTATGACTCATCCTGAATGTGAACATCACTTTCACGTACATGTTCATATAAAGAAAGGTCAATACATCTTCATAGCAAGAACCTGATAATTTCAATTAAAATGCACGAAGATCACATCATATCCTTAGTTGAAGCACTATTTGATATAACAATCATGATCAAAAATCTCTCATTATCTGGAGTTACAAGGTGACAACTCATCCACCTCCAAAAAATTATACAATTCCATTATAAAATTAATTTAGATCATTTCATGATACTATGATTTAAAGTTTTGTTAATAATCATGCAACTAAAGCAAATCAAACCTTTATTTCATTTAGTTACAAAACTAGATTCTGATCTAATGCGATAGATGATCTTATTAGAAGACCCCATTGGGTAACCCAACTTGATCATCTTCTAAGTCTAGTGAGCATCATTGTTCAATGACTCACTGAAAACTTAGTTTATTCTTCAGTGATTATAAGAGTCCTAAAAATGCCCCATTATAGGTGAAACTATCAAAGGAGGAATGAATCTATTATCCTTGCTATCATAATTGTTGAAATATGTTCAGCAAACTTGTAGATTAGGGGAAATTCTAATTCCTCATGTATTTGGATCTGGAAGATAGTAAGCAACTATTAGTCAAATGAAACCACCATCTTCTAAATCCGCTAACATCTGCATATATCTCTCTCAAATCAAACGGATAAAAATCCTTAGCATCACAATACTTATATTAATAAACAAATCAACACTTTAACCACCGTCTTCACTATTGCATTGTCAAAGCTTCATATGATCAAACTAATATTGTTATATAATATTCTAATCTAATGAACTATAAGAGCAATCTAAATGCTAATGAACAATGAAATAATCAAATACTCCAATAAACCCAAGTGGAACTAAGTATCACAATGAAATGTAGAAACCTTATATCTAAAAGAGGGTTAGAAAGAGCCTTAGCTAATTTGACAAAGATTCGCGGAATTGTGTCACAAGTGGAGATTCAACTAGAACAGGAGTAGGAAAGTTCACACATAACCCCTGAGAAAATGCAGATCTGAGCTATCTGGCCAGACTGGGGCATCCTGGAAAATGATCCAAATGGTAACACTATGGCATATCTGAATTTTAGATCTAGATGCCTCTGGTCATGCGTGAAATTTGTTGTCAGAACCTGTTCAAGGCATCGCGATATGTTCACTCCTGATCGCTTAAGTCTTTTAGTCGCGTGTGATGTGATCGTTAAAGCACTGAGAAACATGCAATCAGGAAGAATCTTGTAAAACCCTAAGCAAAGCATTGAAAACCCTAAAAAATAAACCTATGCATATGAAGGGGTCACACACATTTTCATTAGCATGTACACAATGGTGGAATTACAATTGAGCACTGCACTACATCTCAAACAACAATCTAGTTCTAGGTGTGTGTGTGTGTGAGCATTCATGCCCTAAGACATTTTCTATGTGCAAGTCACACTTTGTGAGCTTATGCAAGCAATAACTAGATGTAGAATGTATAAATAATACATGCATGGAATAACTAATAAAATAGTCCCCTCCTATGAAACTGTGGATGCAGATAACACATCCTTTTTCCCTTGTGATGGAGCTAGATGGATGTAAATGGAGCTAATAGAAGTCCTTTGATGAATGCAACCTTAGGTGGTGATAGTAAGTGCTTAGTGCTTGGTCCCTCATTATGATCATATGATAATTTATATATATATGTTCTCTTGTTTGAATTTCACAATTTAACCCCAAAAACCATAAATATAAGAAGTATTAAATGGCTAGAAAGGACCCAAAAATTTTAGAGTTGAAGTGCAAAGAGGATCAGGGCACCCAGAGGGGACCAGGAAGTGCCCTTGCAAAAAGTTACTGTCATAGCTAGGCACGCTCACAGTCTAGAAATGAAAATGACCTGAAAGTTTGAAAGTACAGATTGCATGAAAGTATTAAGTGCAAGATTCCAGAGAAGTCATCTCATAGAAAACAATGAAAATGGCAAAGGACATGGGGTTAATTATTATCTCTTTTTCACTTAAGAGAACATATGAATATTCTACACTATGAAACTGGTCAACTAAATAATCGACCCAAAGTGCTGGTTTTTGTGTCTAACATTTTCCCCTACTTTATGTTGGTGAGTAGAATGCTCTCGGTAACATAAAGTCCCATAGAGATGTTATACTTGATATCCATGGTAGAGTGGTATAGGAAACATGTTGAGGGACTAGAAAAAGTGTGGAGTGATAAAAACATGGAGCGTGGAGACTAAAGATGCAAAAAGTGTAATAATGTGATGACCAGTGAACCTAGGGTGGAAACACGTGTGTAATGCCACATGTATGTGATGTACCTGCATGTTAGTGTCAACATGTTGAATGATGTTGTTCATTAATGTTAAATGATTTCTTCCCATATGAAAAAATTGACAAAAGAGAAGGTGATCAAGTAGTCAAATATGCATGTATATGTATGAAAACATGTGTTAAATACACATGTATATATGTGAAAAGCAATGTAGTGAAAGTATGAAAAGAAAAAGGAACATGTGCACCTGTATCCGTCTATGAGAAAAAGGGTGTAGAAAGGATCCTATAAATGTCGATGAAGTGCAATTTTTTTGGATCCGATCTCATGCCATTAGCCTTTGAATGAATGTCATAGGGAGGAACGTTCTTATTTATTCTCCAACCTTGTAACTGAACTTCCTTATGACTGGTAGAGATCTTTGTACTATTTAGTCCTTTTTTTGAGCGATATGATGCCACTGGCCCATGAAGTAGTGAAAGAGGAAGGTTCTAATGATATCCTTCTAACCTTGTAACTTTCCCTAGAATGTGCTAAGGACATATCTGCCCTATAAAGGTCCATTGTGTATGGAGTCTCTATAGACTGTTCTAAACCCACTCACTGGTGTAACTGCCCATGGCTATAGCTTCTTCCAAGTAAGGCATCATTGTAAAGTAGGCTTCCAACTAATTTCGAGCTCTGAAATGTGTTGAAATGATACTGGTACTTTTTGTGACATTACTCATTGTATGGGGTGAGCTTCCTTCACCCTATGATGGTTCCCAACCTCTTTGGGAGTGCATGTCAAAACTTTATTGCTTAGGAGATTTATGCTTGCCCGGAAAAGAAGCACCATCACTGCTTATATTATGCCCAACCATTTGGGGAGAAAGGGCTGTGCTTGGTAAAGATCTACGCAAGGATACACTGAAAACAATTGGCTAGGAGTTTTATAAGTGTTAGTAAATTATGGAACAAACATTCATGTATAAAGATGAGGTGTAAGCTAAAGTCTCCTTGAAAATGTGTATGCTAACATTGACAGAAGCAAACAATCATAGACTACAAAAAGAGGGTTGAAAACATGGGAAGATCATATCGTAATTTCGTAAGATACTCAAGGCCGTAATGACCGCAGGCAAAAAAATAAGTGTGCACATAAAACAAAGGGAAATGCCCAGTCATATAATGTGAAACAAAGACAAAAATGTAACAAATCCGATAGCCATGGTGCAGAATAGTCTTTACAAAACAAATGTTGCACATGAAGTGCCTGTTATACATGTTAGAAAGATCCAAAATGTTACTTTGTCAAAGTATGCATAATTTAATAAAGTAAAGTGTTAAGTACAAAATGAAACAATAACATCTATAGTGTACGCAAATTGATGCCCCCAGGAGCTATAATAGGACAGGTATGAGGTACTGCCAAACATCCATATTGTTGTGTAAAAGCTCTGTAGAGGTTTTGATCACAACTAGAAAAGCAATGAACCTCACATGTGTGTATGGTAAAAATAATGACATACAAGAAATCAATCTAGCATGTGTAATAAGATGAACATGTTCAAGTACATGTCCAGAACGAGTACATGCAACCTTAGTCCCCTATGTAGTACTGTTGTGAAAAGACATGTGCCGCTCCCTAATGACCATTCATTATGCCCTTATAATTATTTATATTCCTATAAGAAAATGTTGTATATTTTGTATACTGTATACCCATGAGTACTGTACACCTCTTCCACGAGCGTTAGCAGGGGTCTGAGGAGTATAGATATGCTATTTTTATCTATACGTATATATGGATGGTGTTATAATCCATGAATTATGGGGAGCTGTTATGGGTGTTTATTAGCCCATGGTTTTAGTACCCATTGTATTGTAAAACCACTTTGACAGTTTCTTACTATTTTTCTTACAAATAGTTGGAGTTGTAGTAGAGTAAAGTAGAATTTGGAATTACATTATTGTAATGTAAACGGTTAAGTTAATGCAATAAGAGAGAGAAGTTACTGTGCTAGGTTTTTTTCCTAAAAGGGTTTTCCCATGTTAAATCTTGTGTTTTGTCATTTGTTTTTATTTGATTATCTTGAATATTATGTTCAGTATATCCTCTTGTTTATTAGTTTATCGGATTGATCCTCTTCATTTGGGATTAGAACAAGGTTTTAAATTTTATGTGAAGAGTTAGGGTTTCTAAAACCTGTGATAAACTTTTTTGAGTGGGAGCTCTTCGGGTGAATTTTTTCAAGTAGAAGAAAATGACGGGAAACACAAGGATCAAAATTGAAAAAATTAATAGCCAACATTTTGAGTTATAGAAGCTCAAGATGGAAGATATTCTTATGGATAGAGATCAATGGATTGTTGTGTTTGGAGTCATGCCTACAGGATATGAAGGTAGAGGAATGGGAAAATATCAATAGGAAGGCAAGGAGTTCAATTAGATTGTGTTCTATCAAATTCAATTTTGTTGAATGTGTCAAATGAGAAATCCGCTCAGGTGTTATGGGAGAAGTTGGGGACTTTGTATCAGAACAAAGTCTTTGTTTAACAAGTTTTTTTCTCTGAAAGAAGCTATATTCATTGAGAATGAATTACCGAGACTCTGTTGCATAGAACATATGAACATGTCTTTAATACTGTGGTAAGTCAGTTGATTTCTATTGATATTAAAATGGAAGAAGAGGATAAGTGTATTACTCTTTTGTGTTCTTTACGTGAGTCTTGGGATAATCTAGTTATGGCTATTACTAGTACTACAAAAAAATTATTAGTTGAGGATGTAGTTGTGGCCTTGCTATCAGAAGAAATGAGGTAGAAATCCATTGAGGATTATCAATCCAAAGATGCCTTATATGTAAGAGGTTGTACCAAAGAGAAAAGCAAGAAGAGGCAAAGGACAATCAAAGTCCAAAATTAAATCAAAGACTATAGAAAAAAGATAAGAGGAAATATAGGAAGTGTGGTAAAATGGGGCATTTCAAGAAAGATTGTAGATCTAAGAAGGTAGAATAGTGATAAGTCCTCTGACGATGGTGGGTAATCATATATAAAACCCTCTAATGAAGACTCGGGAGATTTGTTTTTGGTTGTTTCCAGCTTGCATGCATGTGATAGTGCATGGTTGATTGACTCGGGTGCCTCCTTTCATATGACACCACACAAGGCGTGGTTCTGTGAATATGAAAAGTGTAATGGAGGTGATTTATATCTGGGAGACAACTCAACCTACAAGATCATTGGTTGCGGGAGAATCAAGATGAGGTTTAAATATGGAAGGATTAAAACCCTCGCAGGTGTTCTGCACATTCCAGGTTTAACAAGAAACCTAATATCTGTAAGTAAGATGAATGATGCAGGTGTTCAGGTAGCATTTAGTAAATACAGTTGCAAGATGGTTCGGGGTGTAATGGTATTGGCAAAAGGTGTCCATATTGGAACACTGTTTAAGCTTGAGGTAAGTGTTGTTATTGATGAGTGCAATAGCTATGCAGTTCTAGAGGAGAAGAAAGCTTTAGATCCAACTCCTACATCTGCTGCAATGAAGACGATGTTTTGTCATCAAAGGATGGGACACATCGGAGAGAAAGGACTTCGTACTTTAAAAGTAAAAGGTATGGTTAAAGGAATTTCTTAGTGTCCTTTATATTTTTATTTTTGTGAGCATTGTGTGTTTGGAAAGAAAACTAGAGTAAAGCCTTGTATGAATGCTACAAGATTAGAAGGAATTTTACATTTGATACATACTGATGTTTTTGGACTTATAAAAGTTCCATCATTAGGAAAATCCATGTTCTATGTTAGTTTCATAGATGATTTCTCAAGAAATACCTGGGTATATTTTATTTGGAATAAGTTTGAGGTTTTCAATAAATTCAAAGAGTTTAAGGCTCTTGTGGAAAATCAGACAGAAAAGAAGATAAAGGTTTTGAGAAGTGATAATGGCAAGGAATATTGCTCTAATTCCTTTGAGCAATTTTGTAAAGAGTGTGGAATAGAAAGGCAGAATACAACTTCATGTACACCATAATAGAATGGAGTTGCCGAAAGGATGAACAAAACGTTGATGGATAAGTGTAGAAGTATGCTCAGTGGTGTTAGTTTGGATAGAAAATTCTAGGCAGAAGTAGTGGCAACTGCGCGCTATTTGGTTAATAGATCACCAACATCTCCACTTGAAGGGAACACTCCACAAGAAGCATGGACTAGTAAGAAACCCTATGTTAGACATTTACGTGTATTTGGTTGTATTACTTATATGTATATTCCAAAATAGAAAAGAACCAAGTTAGATAATAAATCTGCTAAGTGTATATTTATTGGATACTCTAATGATGTAAAAGGATACAAGCTTTAGAATCTAGAATCACATAAGGCTATTTTTAGCCGTAATGTAATTTTTAGAGAGCTTAAGGAAATTATAGAGTAAGAAGAAAAACTAGAGGAGGATCATGTTAAAATTGAGGAAGATGAATCTGTGTCTGAATTTAATGCGACTACAAAATATGAACCATAAAGAGAGTTGCAAGGGGAAGATTTAGATGAAGCAGATGATGAACCAGAAGATGTTGAACCAGAAAATCCTATCTTAAGAAGATCAGATCGATTGAGAAGGGCGCGTGAGAGGTATAGTCCTCCTGGTTTCCAGTGCACTTATTTTTTTGTCAGTTTTATCTATTATTGATGATGAACCCAGGACTGTGAAGGAGGATTTTGGATCTAATGAAAGCAAGTTTTGGAAAAAGGCTATGGAGTCCTTATATAAGAATAATTCATGGGACTTGGTGAAATTACCTCATGGAAGAAAATAGGTTAGTTGTAAATGGGTGTTTAAGAAGAAGAAGTATACTGCAGATGGGAAAATAGAAAAGTATAAATATTACCTTGTGGAAAAGGGTTTCTCTCAAGTGGAGGGACTTGATTTTGGTGAGATATTTTCTCTTTTTGCTAAGTTACATTCTATTAGATTTCTTTTAGCTATTGATGTTGCTTTCGATCTAGAAATATAGCAGATGGATGTTAAGACAATGCTTTTGCATGGTGATCTTGAGGATGAAATCTACATGACACAACCAAAAAGCTTTAAGATCAAAGGAAAGGAAGATTTTGTGTGTAGGATGAAAAAGTCATTATATGGCTTGAAGCAATCCCTGAGAATGTGGAACCATAAAATTAATTGGTATGTGTTGAGACTTGGGCTCGAAAGAAGTAAATTTGACCCCTAAGTTTATTTTAAACATGAAAGTGAATATTATGTTATCATTGTATTGTATGTTGATGACATATTGTTGTTGATCGAAAAATACTTGTCGAAGATCACACAAGGATTCCACATAGGATAGAAGGCCAAGATCAAAGGCGCGGAGGGACAAGAAGGACCCATGCGCGGAAGGCAAGTTTAGATTTCAGGACTTAGCTGATTTTGAGAATAGAGACCTATTTTTAGAAGATGGCGTGTGGGATATATCAACGATGTAGAGATGTGCGTGCCATGCATTGTCTATATTTGGAGAAGAAGTTCAAAGCACCTATGCATGAAGACCAGCTATGAATAGAATTGACACTTTAGTTATTTGTAAGAGGACTATAGATAGTGCACTTGCATATGTGGCTATCAATAGCATGCGACCTATTTCTGGAATAGATAAGTGGTGAAGGGCGAGTCCCCACCCTATATATATGATGTTATGTGCATAGTAGAGAGAGATTACAGGAAGCGGTGTATGTATGATTCTGGATGTATGAATGGGTGTATCAGATCCATATGCACCTCTGACATAGATTGACAGTACTGTAAGGAGCTTCTATATTTATAGATGGAAGATAATGGCTAAATCTAAGTGTCATTCTGTGTAATTGAGTAGTACATGTTATTAATACAATGATGATTATTGTTTAAGCTTGTTCTTTCATAGATTTGTGGGTAGCATGCATGGTAGCATGATGGACTAGTTATGAATGTATATGTTCCTTCCTTCATCATGTTAACATCTTGTTATAACAACCCTAAAGAGGGACTTAGTACCTTTACGCTCTTCGGGTGAGTGCTCAGTCTAGGCTGTGTGATGTGCTAGTGTGACTAGGGTGTTATCTTGTAAATTCTAGGTTGCATCATTGGTTCCGTTGCCGAGACCTCTTTTTCAGTTGTTTTCAAGATGTTTCATGATGAAGACGTACCGGTTAACTCTAGCAAGTATTGAGGAATGGATACATGATATAGAGGAAGAATATGCACGACGGTTCAGCAGTGGATATGCGTGTAACACACGCACTTGGGTAGAACAGACCATATATGACAACTTATATGAGAGCTTTTTCACTATCTTTCCAGTAGAGCTATATGAGTGGCTTACTGCTTATGCATCTCAGCAGAACTGGAGGTATCACACACTTGTCTAGACACAAGAATAATTTCATGCCCTTTATGATGCTCATCTGATCTAGACTCGTGCGGTGGATACATGGTTTTGTACTGTTCTAAATAGTTATATTCTAGAATATTCAATTTTGACGTACTCATGCCTAGAGGTAGTTGAATTCCAGTTTTTTTGGTATCTGTACACTGGAAAAGTGACAAGCGAGTGTGGGAATCTACAGGCAACTCTTCCGCATACCTGACCTCCCGAGGTCATGCCGAGACAGCCAGTGGGATGGAATATGCGTGGGATGCAAACAAACTAGTTAGGCAATCTAATGTCTTCGATACGTACTAATGGAATTTGTGAATCTAAGGCAAAGAAGGGCCCTTCTAACTTGGACTGGTGTGATAGATAGATCAGCCACGGATGACTGCTCGAAGGCTTCAATCAATATCGAGCTCTGGGTGTTGATTCGATCTATGGGTTGTGGAATATGGGGAAATGACCTGGATAGTTTCGTGTATGTCTCCAGATAAGTACATATGGTGATGTGGAAACATTGACTTCCGGACGATTCTCTGGCCTAGTAGAATTCTCTCGCTTTGTAGCAAATATCTCGTTCAAGACAATTGTTCGAGGATATGGGTGGCAGTGGGTGGATGGTGATGGAATATAGGGTGCGTAGGATAGGGTTTATATCTGATTGACTTATGGATTTGTTAGGTTGTGGACTTGGGGTCACAACCGTAGATCTCTTGCGTTGTTGCGGTAAATCTGTTATGATATACGGAATCAAGTCCTGTTCCTAGTAGCCAGTAATCATATGCATTTTCTTAGCTTCTATGTTAGGACCAAACACTGCTGATTTTTTAGAATATCTCACAGCGGTGCCATGAAACCTAGATCCTTAAATAGTATCTATGTCGTGTGAGGTGTCTCCGGTATCTGGCTGCTGGGACAAATGGATCACAACCAACAGGGTTGTTCTCTTTCGAAATCCCCTCTACAGTTCATGCGAATGTTTTGACTAGGGTAATCGTATTTGGGGTTTTGATTTGACCACAAATGTGTATTCTTGGTCATATTCTTATATTTAAACACTTCAGCTGAGAAGATCAGTTGTTAAATCTGTTGTTGTGTGGAGAATGTATTCTGAGATTTGGTCTATGTAAACTATTTACTGTGACGAGGTTTGGTTAAGGCACGAATTGGCTCAACTTATGTATTCCCTGGGCTCCGAAGTGGGCGGTTCCCATGATTTTCCTACAATAAACATGTAAACTAATGTACAAAAAAGCAATTCTAACTTACGTGGAACTAACTTCCGTCAACCCCCCCCCCCCAATCCACCTCTCCCCACTCCCTGTTTACTCTCTCTTATCACCTCTACCTCATCCATCTAAAAAACATATCTAAACTTTATTTTCCTGAGAAAATTGTAGAATTTCGGAAAGCAGCTATTTAAAACGTATTCTAGGAAAACAACCTAAAAATAACAATTTAAAACAAACAAAATAACGAGTGTAGTTATTGGTATGTGCAATTTGTAGATTTATTTCTAAACAATGAAGAGCTCACTATCTCAGATTCTCGATCTACCTCAGAAGTGAAGAGTGATTCCTCTTTCTCAGAAAACTATCAACTCACAGTTCCCGGCATATCGAGAATAGAATTAATCAATGAAAAATTATCTACTCATTGATATGATTCTAACTAGGAACTTGAAAGTAGAACCTGGATTCTGTACATAACAGTGGCAAATCCGATTGGTATGTGTCTTTTTGGTTTCCACTCAGTGTGACTCCTCGTTCTTTTGTGTTCACATGCAAATCCAGAAAGGTGTAATGCTATAGCATCAATAGAAGTAGATATGGACAAGGACAGCTCAGAATGCAGACTAAAATGGGAGTAGGAGGGGATAGGGCAAGAGTCCAGCGCTGGCTTATGCACGTCCTAGCAGGTTTTACTGCGAGTAGTATGCAACATAAAGTGACCAAAACTGTGAATGAAACTATAATGTTGAGAGGAAAAACCTGCAACTTTAATGGCTTCCTAAGATTCTAACTCTCCATGAATTGGATTAAAACAAAAAACGTTTCACAAGTTGGATTAGGTGGCCTTACCAACAGGTGAAAATGCAAACTAAGCATGCAAGGAATTAAAACTATGGTTCTAAATAGAATACAAGAATGAACTGCTATGAAAATCAGAGCATGAAGGAAAGTGAAGAGGGAAGACCTTTGATTGTGCACAAACCAGTATTGATAGCTTTCATTCACACCAGATCAAAACAAATAACTATAAAAACCTATAAACAATGGCCCAAAACACTATTCCAGGGGACCAAAAAAATAAATGCAAGCCCAAGTGGAAAAAGAAAGCTGGTGTTTGAACGTGATACTTTGCCGTGAGTCGCGTCAAAGCACTTTCTGGACAAGGCATGAGGACGCGTATGGCAGGGCGGCGGTTAGGGGACGCGCCCTATCAGGGCGGCGGTCATGAGGACAACACCAGGCAGGGCGGACAGGAGTGAGGAAGTTTCGTAACTGAAGGGCAAAGGAAAAAACGGCCAAGAAGAAAGATGGAAAAAAAAGGGGGAAAACACCGGACCCGGGGGATAAGCGGGGCATCGCGGGATGTCTAAGCATACTCGCGGCTTTTCCGGATTCGAACACCTTGCGAGGAGGACCTGTATCATCATTGGAGGCCACTTGTACACTTGTTCCGGCAGTCCAATCCTTACCCAATTTGGGTACGTACATTATTATTGCCCCCCTCGGAGAGTGTTTAGCCGAAGCGGCGGTATAAAACATGGGGTACGAGTATGGCAGCCTGAAATGGGGAAGTTTAGAAGTTATACCTGGACACGTGTGTGTTGAAGTGACGCATCCAAAATCCCCCGCTACTGCAAATGCAAGCGAACTAAAGTGCCCAGATAGATTACAATAGGCTTCGGAAAATAAACGCTAAGAAACCAGGGAAATGAGAACGTACCATTGTGCGGGGATAGGAACCTTACCTCATCAGCACTCCAAACCTGTGAAAAAGTCATTTTAAAACGAATCAGGGCGTATATATATGACAGTGGGCCATTTTCCTATCATTTGCGGAGTCGGATTTGTTGATTTTGAGCTCTGGGACCACGGTGACGGTTTCTTGCATGAGTATCGTCGAAACCTCCGCAAAGAGCTAGTGATCATGCCTCCACATGGGAACACACCACGCATTCACAAGTTGGTTTTCTTCCATTGTGTTTTTCCCACCTTAAATTTGAAATGCTCAATTGTGTAATGGGGGGGTCATTTTTGAAAATGCTAGTGTTAAAGGTCCATCTAGGGGAGGGCGCACTGGGTAGGCCATTTTTAGGTTTAAATGGTGTTTTTGCATGTTTAGTCTTTTTAGATTCAAAAACATGCGGGGGTTAAGACCACGACGCAGCCCTGGCAGGGCGGCCAATGGTTACAAGACCTCCGCCCTGGTCAGGGCGGGGTCTAATGACCGCTTGCTTTAAAGGTGGTGGTTAAAAACCTCTCTGCTTAAGGGGTGGCCGGTTTTGCAAGAATGAAAAGGAATTATATTTGAGATTGCACTTGTATTTTTAGCATTTTTAGTGTTTTTTGACTCTTATTCAGCATGCCTGGATGCTAACCTTGCTCTCTTTTGTGTGTTTTTGGACGTGTATGCAGGAGGAGAGGAGTACATCAGATGGAGCGGAGCGAGTGTTGATTGCTTAGGTAGGGGTACTAGATGCCTTCTGCACAGGATGCGGAGGCCAACCACACTACAGAGAGCTAGACATATTGCCGAATTATCGTGCGTGCCCATGTTGCCACCATCTAGTCACATCCTTTGATGCATGTATTCTCTTACTGGGATGCAGACACGATGGAACACCTTCCGATTGGCCAGGGAGTTCGTGGAGAGGGACCATTTACATATAGAGGACGTCTACCCCTAGTTTTTGTGGGGTTCCGATCATCGGGGGAGGGACTTACATTCGAGATAGCGGTTCACCGGCACAGATACAAGTGGGCAGCATTATAGGGAGATGCAGTCATTATTCTCCACGGGGGTCGAAGAAGGGGGTGAGAGTTCAATCTCTTCCTTTTTTCCTATCCCTACTTCGCCAGGCAATAATGGGCCTTGCCTCGAGATGTCAGGGACAAGGGAGGGTGGGTGACACGGATTATGATCTGGGCCCATTATTGAACAGATAGAGGGCCATGGCGGTTATACGCTTGGGGAGCAGCTATTCTTCGGGACCACCTTTACCATGATACTAGACAGGGTGAGTACTTACAGGGTTATCAGCGAGCCACCCGACTCTAGTCAGAGTTGGGTTATGAGCGGGGCCCCCTTTATCCCTTATGGCCGGGTGGGAGGTTAAAGTAGATTATGGAGCTATTTCGGGAGCTACATGGACAGAATGTCGGTGCTTAGAGCACCTAATAAGCCAGTTGCCCCCCATATCCCACAATAACCTCGCATCCTTTTTTTACCTACCCTTCTCCACCCCCCCCTTCCTCCTCCCCAACCTACCCATCCCCACTTCCCCAATTCCTCGCACCCCCCCTCCCCCCACTTTCTCTTTCCAATCTCCCCCCAGTAACCTCCTCTATAACCCCCCCCTGACCCCCCCTTCAACCCCCCGAGCCACTACCTTTATCTCATATACTACCAGACCTCCGCTTCTCTGATTACCAGCCGATTATGGAGGCGACCCAATACCGGACAATGGCGGTATATGGGGCAGGAAGGCCTTACATGATTTGATCCGACCACAGGAAGCTTATCGATCGATGGGAAGATGTAGAGGGCACCCCTTGGCCGAGGTGCCTCTAGCAGTTTCGGGTCTTCTACGCGGGTATGACTTCCCCCGCGTGGCACCATTTATAGATCAGTTCGCGAGGCCAGGGGTGCCTAGAGGCCGAAGTGGGACATTGATGACTCCTTGCTTTCCTATACAGCCAGAACGATAGTTCGTATAGAGGGGGAGCCGGGGCACCTTCGGGCACCTTTGCTAGATAGTGCAGGGCCTGCTCATAGCACGATGACCTATTGCTATTGGCCCGAGTCCGAGGAGTTCACAGAGGGAGGGTCAAGGAGGAGACCAAGGACAGTGATACTTGGTGGCACGACGGTCAGCAGTGGATATGCGTGTAACACACGCTTGGGTATTAGAACAGACCCCTTATATGACAACTTATATGAGGGCCTTTTAACTCTTCTTTCCAGTAGAGTATATGGTGGTACTGCTTATGCATTCTCAGCAGAAAGGAGGTTCCACACACTTGTCTAGACACAAGAAAATTTCATGCCATTATGATGCTAATAATCAGACTCGTTGGCGGTGGATACATGGTTTGTACTGTTCTACCAAGTTATATTCTTTAGCCTATTCAATTTGACGTACTCATGCCTAGGAGGTAGTTGAAATCCAGTTTTTTTTGTATTGTACACTGGAAAAGTGACAAGCGATAGGGTGGGAATCTACAGGCAACTCTTCCGCATACCGACCCTCCCGAGGTAAGACGAGCAGCCAGTGGGATGGAATATGCGTGGGTTGCAAACAAACTAGTTAGCAAGCTAATGTCTTCGCTACGTCCTAATGGAATTTGTGAATCTAGGCAAAGAAGGCCCTTATAACTTGGAATGGTGTGATAGATAGATCAGCAAGGATTGGATGCTCGAAGGCTTCAATCAAATATCGAAGCTTGGTGTGGATTCGATCTATGGGTTGTGGAATATGGGGGAAATGACCTGGGTGATAGTTTCGGGTGTATGTCTCCAGATAAGGTCATAGGGTGGATGGTGGAAAACAATTGACTCTACGGAAGAGTATCTGGCCTAGTCAGAATTCTCTAGCTTGTTAGCCACTATATCTAGTAAGGACAATTGTTCGATGATGAGGGTGGAAGTGGGGTGGATTGGAATATAGTGTGCGTGAGGCTAGTGTTTATATCGATTGATTTATGGATTGTTAGGTGTGGGACTTGTGGGTGCACAAAACCGTAGATCGGTGGTTGCGGCGGGCCTGTTATGGTCATATACGAATCAAGTCCTGATTCCTAGTATCCAGTATCATATGATTTCTTAGCTTCTATGTTTAGGACCCAAAACTGGTGATTTCTTAGAATCTTCAACAGGCGTCATGAAACCTAGATCCTTAAATAGTATCTATTGTCTGTGAGAGGTCTCCTGTATCTGGGCGCTGTGCGGACAAAAGATCACAACCAAAGGTTTGTTCTCTTTCCGAACCCCTCTACAGTCGATGCGAATGTTTGCCTAGGGTAATCTGTAGTTTGGTTGATTGACCAAAATGGGTATTCTTGGTCATCTTCTATATTAACCCTCTCAGATGAGAAAAAAATGATAACGTTGTAAATGTTGTGTTTGGAAGACTTGTATTCTGAGATTTTGGTCTATGCAAACTATAAACTGTGACGAGGTTTGGTTAAGGACGATTGGCTCAAATATGTATTCCTGGGTCTCCCGATGTTTCCCATATTTTCATACACAATAATGTAAATCTATTGTAACACAATTCTACTACGGTGGAATAATAAATCTAAAACCTATATAAACTTTTATTTTCCTGAAAATTTTACTATTTAAGGAAGCCGCTATTAATAAACTATCTGAGGATAACAACTAAATACAATTTAAACAATACAAAATAACCGAGTGTAGTTTATTTGGCTTGCAATTTGGTAAGATTTATTCTACAACACATGAGATAGCTCTCTATCTACAAGATTCTCGATCCTACCTCAGAAGTGAAGATTGAATCATAGTTTTCTCAAAAAATAAACTTCAAGCCTCAAGCTCCCTGGCGATAGCGATAATAGAATTAACTGAAATGAAAAAATTATCTACGCTATTTGATTGATTCTAACTAAACTTTGGAAAGTGCTAGAACCTGGGTTCGGCTAACAGTGGAATTCATATGGTTATGGTGAGCTATCTGGTCCCTTCAGGAGTGATCTCCTCGTTCTTTTTTGTGTTCACGTGGATCCAGAAAAGCGTGTGTAATGCTAGCATCAACAAAAATAGATATTGGGACAAGGACAGCTCAGAATGCAGACCGCGAATGCGAGTAGGAGAGGGATAGTACAAGAGTATAGAGCTTGGCTTATGCGATTCCTAGCGGGATTTTACTGCAAGTCATGCAACATGAAGCGAACAGAACCTGTAACTATCCTATACGAAGAGCAAAACCTGTAACTTTAATGGCTTCCTAAGCTATTCTGTTCCAATGGATTGGATAAAATAAAGACACTGCTTGCACAAGTTGGATATGTGGCTTACCAACAGCTGAATAAAGCTAACCAGGCATATAATGGATTGAACAAAGAACTCCAAGACAACAATAAAACAAATCTACAGCAAAGAGAAATTCAGAGGCAAGCTTCTAACTGGATTGGGATGAGGTAACAGCACTGCCTGCACAAGATGGGTCTGTGGCTTACCAACAGCTGAATAATACTAACCAAGTATGAAATGAACTATGCTATCAATCCTAAGCAAGCTAACAGACCAAACCACTGAAAATCAGAAGACTCTAACCAAAAAATGGTGGCCAATTACCTCAGCACAAGCTATGCATTTATAGGAATTCCAACACTCAAAAACCAAAACCAAATTAAACTCCTTAAACAATAAACAAAGGAAAAAACACTATTCCAGGGGACCAAAAACATAAATGCATGCTTGAGTCGGCAAAAGAAAAGTTGGTGAATCATGATATTTCACTCGAGTCACGTTAAAAGAGCGTTCTGGAAAACACGCATAGGACCGCCGCCCTATTCAGGGTGGCGGTCACGAGACCGCCACCCTGAAGGGCAGCAGTTTTGTCACTGAAGGTCAAGAGGTCAAGGAAAGAGGGAAAAAGGGGAAAACAAAGGGCGCAGGGGCTAAGCGGGGCATGTGGGATGTTAACGCATACTCCGAGGGATTTTCCGGATCCCGAACACCTTGTGAGGAGACCTGTATCATCATCGGGGGCACTTGTTACACTGTTCTGGCAGTACAATACCTTACAATTTTGGGTACGTACATATTGCCCCCTCAGAGAAGCGTTTTAGCCATGAAGAGGCATAAAACGTTGGGTCCGAGTATGGCAAGTCCCGAAATGGGGAGTTAGAAATTATACCTTACTCGTCTGTGTGTTGAAATGACGCCATCGAAATTCCCGCTACCTGCAAAACGAAAGGAGAACTCAAGTGCAGATAGATGCAATAACTTGGAAGATAAACGCTAAAATAATAGGGAAGGAGAACGTACCATTCGTGCAGGGATAGAAACTTACCTCCATCAGCGCTCCAAACCTGTGAAAAAGTCATTTTAAAATGAAACAGAACGATATATATATGAAAGTGGGCCCATTTTCCTATTCATTTGCGCGAGTTGATTTGATTGGTTTTGAGCTCTGGGACCCACGGTGACGGTTTCTCATGCGTGAGTAGAGTCGAAACGTTCGCAGCGAGATCGTGATCATGCCTCCATGAGTGGAACACTGACCTCAGCGATCACAGGTTGGTTTTCTTCCATTTTGTGTTTTTCCCCCTTTAAATTTGAAATGTTAAATTCGTCATGATGGGGGGGTTATTTTTGAAAATGTTAGGTTCAAAAGGTCCACCTAGGGGGGGCGCCTACTGGGTAGGCTTCATTTTTAGTTTAAATGGTCTATTTTTGCTCATTTTGGGCTTTTTGGGGTTAACAACCCGCGTGGGTTTTCGGACCGCGACCGCCACCCTGGCCAGGGCGGCGGTTACACGACCGCCGCCCTGATCAGGGCGGGCAGTTACATGACTGCCACCTTCAAGGCGGCAGTTACAAAACCGCCCCTCTGCTCAGGGCGGCGGTTTTGCACAGAATGCAAAAGGAACCTATTTTGGAGACTGTACTTGTACTTTTATCATTTCTATATGCTTTTATGACTCTCTCGATATTGATTAGATACTAACTTGTTCTGTTTTGTGTGTTTTTGGGTGTACGCAGGCGAGGGAGGAGTATATCAGATGGAGCCTGAGAGAGAGAGTGTGATTGGCTTTCGGGGGTATTGGATGCCCTTTCTCAGGATGAGGAGGATACATTACAGAGGGCCAGCATATTGCGTATATCACGCGTGCCCCATGTCACACCATCCAGTCACATACTTTGTGACTTGTTTTCATATTGGGATGCAGATTGGAACACTTTCCGACTGCCAGGGGTCCGTGGTGAGTGGACCATCACTTTGGAGGATGTCTACCGTATTCTGGGGGTCCCGATTATCGGGAGGAGACTCACACTGGAGACTGCAGGGTCCCGAGCATAGATTGCATAGTGGGCAGGCTACATGGGGGATGCAACCATCTCCACGGGGTTGAAGAAGGGAGTGAGAGTTCGATCCATTCCTTCTTTGCCCATCCCCGTATTTCGACAGGCTATCATGGGGATCCTTGCCTCGAGGCTGATCGGGGACAAGGGAGGAGATACTTTATTATACTGCTGGGCCCCCATCATTGCACAGATAGAGGGGCATGGCTGGATATATGCCTGGGGCGCAGATATTCTGGGGACCACCTACCATGACTTATACAGGGTCGTCCGTTTGCAGGGACAGTCATTGAGCCACCCAACTCTAGTCATGAGTTGGGTGTACGAGCATTTTATTCCTTATGGCAGAGGGGTAGAGGTGGCAGACCCAGAGGCTGTGAGGGTAGCTAGATGGTCAGATATGTCGGTGCTTAGAGCACCTCACCAGCTAGTTGCCTCCCTTACCACATCAGATATGGAGGCGACGCCGTACCGGCTTATGGCAGGCATATGGGGCGAGGAGACCCTTACATTGATCTCCTGCTCCAGCACAACGCAGCTTATCGACCGCGTGGGACGGGTGGAGGTACACCCTTTTGGCAGAGTTCCTCAGCAGTTCGGCCTTCCATATACGGGCATGCTTCCCCCAGCGGCACCAGTTTACAGATCAGTTTGTGAGGCTAGAGGGGGGCCTAGAGGCCGTGGTTGGACAATGATCACTCCTGGCACTCCTATTGTAGCCAGGAGGGTAGTTCGGGCTAGAGGGAGAGCCGGTGTGCCCCGGGCACCTTTGCTTCAGATTGCTGCAGGTCCTGCTCACAGCAGCGATGACCCCATAGATATTGACTCCAATTCTGAGGAGTTTACAGAGGGAGGGTCAGAGGAGCAGACAGATGATAGCGATCCTGAGTGGCATGACACTCAGGATATTTTACAGGTAGAGAGGGCTGAGCAGAGTGTAGAGAGAGAGACTCTAGCTTCAGAGGAGCCACTCTCCCAGGGCCATGGTGGAGAGGATGAGTCAGTTGTGGGGTGTGATGTTGCTCCTACTACAGGAGCATCCCCTCAGTCGGCAGCGGCATCTGCGGCGGGTGCTGGCCCCAGCGACCCATCTTGGAGGCCCGGTGATCCGAGTAAGTTATCCTCTCATCTTTTTAATGCTTGTTTAGTTTAGGATTTTTTTAATTGCTATTTCTCCTTGTGTTTTGATATTGTATCTTTTAGCCTCTTACCTAGTTTCTAATTCATTTTTCTTCTTTGTTTTGTAGAGACTGTTGACGAGTGGCGGGATCTAATCCGCAGGGTATGCACTGATTCCTTGATGATCCCTATGGATAGGACCCGTGCGCGAGTTTGTCCGTAGATGCCGGGGAGCCCTCAGCAGCTGGTAGTCATACCGACGTCTTTGCTCCCATTTGGCACATGGCCAGGATGGTGTCGACTCTCCGTACAAAGTTGGCAGGCTATAGGACAGCCGAGCGTCTTATGAGGAGCCATTCTCGTGGCAAGACTGGGGCTGCCCCTCAGGACCCTGAGCACTCCGTGCATTCAGAGCGCCGGTGTAGCTGGAGCCCTAGGCGAGGGGTGCGCACCTTCAGAGGGGTCGCGCAGGGGTTGAGAGACTACTTGGCTCCTTGTGTTTTGTACTATAGATTCTTTTGTATATCACGGGTTCTTTGAGCATTTTGACCATGCCTAGAGCATGATGGCATTGTATATAAACATTGATTATTTATATATATGCATTTGTTTTTGGATCAAAACTTGTCACTAGTGTTTTCCCTTTCTGTTTCCAGCTTCCTTGTGTATACTACGATGTATGTTTTATATGCTTTTTTAGAATGTATGCAATGGTGAACAAATGACACAAATGTTTTCTTTCTTTTTGTGTTTCATGATGCTGATACATGATATTGTAGATATATTGTGATCTTGAATCTTAGCTTCTGTGAGCAATTTGGATATCTCATGTTTGTTTTGGCAAAGTGATGAAAATAACTAGTATGATGAACAGATTAACTTGCCCCACTCCTAACTACACACAACTAGTAAGATGTGAGGGCTCATCACCAAGAGCCAAGAAGGGCGCAAGTTATGAAATATGGTGAAATGATAGTGATGAAAAACAGACGAAGCTTTGGTGGAACCAAATTGAAAACTACAAGCTTACTCCACCCGAATGACTTCATAGTTTCGGATGCAACTTGCTTTGCGGTTTATCCAGACTTAGACCCGTAGATGGCCACATAGTAGACAAAATCTGGGTTTTTAGGATTTTAACTCTCTTAGAATTTTGAACATCTGATTCATTCGTTTTTGACTCAAAGTTTGAATAGTTTGTTTATGACCTTTTAACGTTTGCATTGTCTAGAGGACCCCCTACACTTTGCCCCATGCTACCTGTAAGAAGCATGGGTTTATCACTGTGGGCAAGGCATAGGCGAGTAAGGGCATTTCCATCCTTTTCCAACCCTACGTCACTAGTAAGAGACGCAAGCTCATCACCGAAGGTTGGTGGGGCAAGGAAATGTGTAAAAATAAAATTTTCTATTTAATCACTTTTTGACTTGTCTTTTTGAGTAAAATGTCAGTATATGCTTATTTCCAAAGAGATGTGTATATGGGATAGATGTGACACCATGAAGCTTCTAGAACAGACCTTAGGCAAGACACCTATCCTAAGAAGAAATCAAAGCGAGAAAAAACTTGTAGATCTTGGTATGGTTACCGTTAAGACTTCGTCATGTCATGTCGGTAGTATGGGACCGAGTGATTTGATCACTATGAAAGAAAAGAGAGGATGTAAGTAAGAAGCTACTGGTTTGGGGATAACAATGATTAATATACCTACCAAACTTTCTTGAAGTGATCACTGAAATAGTGTATGATAAGAAAGAAACAAAACTAAAAACAAGCAAGATGCACAAGTAAATCAATAGACTAACCCTAGGATTAGTTTTACTCACTTTGGACTTATGCCTTAGATGCCAGATGATGTCAATCCTAAACGAAAGACCTAAGGGAGATGTCAAGTTTGTTGTGGCTCATAAGGCTACCTCAATTAGGTGGAGGAATACCACGGAAAGGGGGGAGGTTTGAGCTATTGTATTGATTATGATGTGATTTGGTATGTGTTGTGCAGTGAGAGTAAGATTAATTTCTCATCAATACCATAGATATCACCCCACGTGTATGACCTTTTACTTAATCTACGGTCACTAGAATTAAAAACAACAAGCAAGAATGTGATGCACGTGTTTTAAACCCAAATCGAAAATGATATTTGATGAAGCAAAGAAGATGACTTTCACTAAATGAAAAGATATGAAAGCAAGACAAATTATTTTACCAAAATGACAAAATATTTTGTGAATATTTAGTAGAAACAAACAACAAGTATGCTCCCTATATGAAAGCAAGCAAGAAAGAAAGAAACTCGAAATGGGTCCCACCGGGCGTGCCAAAATGTTTCACACAGAATGTTTCCGTTCCGGAATAGAGTTGCTTCTATCCTTTCATTCTCTTGAGAAACAGATAAGGGTTAGGGCTAGGAGGAATACCTGTTGAATGTTGGGAAGGTGTGCGCGTACCGTAGAGAGATCTTAGATCAATTGTGAAGAACTTCTTTTTGTCTGGAAAGGACTACCTGTAAATAAGAATGCAAGACCACTAGATTTTAGTTAGAAAACAAGTGAGGGAACTGCCATAGGCCTAGGAAATATTAGACTTCCTTTCGAAGGTGGTCAGTTCCCCATTTAATATGAATTAAAGAAAAATGATAACAAAGAACTATAAGATAATACTTACTGGTTCCTTGTGAAGATACAGGTCTAAGGAATGTGGTGGCGACTATAAGGCTTAGTTGGGATGATCCGGGTATTAGAAAGCGAGCTAATGAAGCTATCCTTAGTCTTTTCCAATGCTTGAACGAGGGGTGACAGTGATCTCAGTTGCTCAATTGCAGTCTTCAGCTCGATGCTCTTCTCTGTACAACCTCTTCTGCTTGTTTCACTTCTCTTTCCTCCCCAAATGAATTCCGGATCCTTTGTTTTTGGCTGGGGAAATTCATTTACAGGGAACCTATGGTGGTTACGTAATCGATGGCGGTCGAGTAGGGACCGATGTCGATTAGGTCAAAGTTGGCTATTTTTAGTAAAATATCCAACTTTCCCTCGTTTTCTCCCGAGGGATCAGTTGTGGGCTTGGTCAAGTTATTATTAGGTTTGTTTTGATGCGTAGTGAGGGGTGATGAGTCATGGGTGTGGGTCTGGACCAAGTCATAGGTCTTAATTAGGTTGGTTTAGGGTTAGGGCTAGGTCACGGTGAGGGTGGCGAGATGAGGTGGCGGGTTTGAAGATGTGGATTTATTAATTATAAGGTAATTAATAAATCATTAGGTGTGTAAGGTTTTAGGTGGTGAGGTAGGGTTAGGTTGTGGGACAAGATATGGGGTAAAGGGCGTCGTAAGACCCAAATTTGGTGTCTACAGTATTTCATGCTGGAAAAGGTCTTCTCTATATGCTTTCAACTCTGAATATGACCATGCCAAACAATCCTGGTACTCGTTCAAGAGTTGAACATATGATCCCTTTTCTTCTTTATTCAAGTTGCTACCTAACCATATTTTCCTAGGTTTGTTATCCATCCCAAGGTTATGTTCTTCCACATATCTTGAAGCTGACATATTCCTACAAAAAGGTAATCAACACTATAAAATTTTGACTCAAGTGCAACCAAACCTCTTGGAATGGTATTTGTTTTCACCTAACTAATATATTTACCAAACAAGGTTTCTCTTCCCTCACTACTACAGACCAATGGCTCCCAATCTATATGTTGATCTGTAAATTCTCCTTTTCTTTGTAAAAATATTTGAATTTGGGCATCATCTTCAAAAAATTTCCAACGCTTGAAGTTATCAGGGATAGATGGTCTTGTCATCACCTCAATGTTGTATTCGTTATATGATGATATTGTGTAATTTTCAAACCTATACCCTAGCACTACCAATTTTCTGCTACAAAATTTTATTTTTCCAGATTCTCTCATGGTATACTTTATTGAAGGAGTCAAATATTTTAATGAAATCTCAAACTACATGCTTATATTGTTTCATTCTCTGATTCTTTGTTACATACATTCTACAGACTTGCTTAACCACCAATTCTGAATCTCCTTTAAAAATGATGTCCTTGATACCGTATCTCCAAGCAATACTTAAACCTAGAAGAAATGCTTCATATTCTTCAATATTGTTAGTTCATTCGAACTAGAGTTTACAAGAAAATTTGAACTCTTTATTATCTGGGGATATCAATACAATAACTGCACCATTTCCAAAATTAGAAAAATCTCAATCAAACATTAGAGTCCCAGGGAAACTAAGTTGCTTAGGGAAATTACATTTATCAAGTTCATGTTCCTTGAAATCTGCATAACCAATGAAATTGTCAACATCTACATCTATGTATAATACTTCATACAAATCATTTTTTGGATCTTTGATTAGGCATGTCATCTTCTTTTCACCATATAAATTCACAAGATTTCCCTCCAATGGTATGGTTACATATGACATATCCATTTACACATTTCCACCCACACTAGCAGCCCATTTCCTTGATAAGAGCATGCCCCATTTGGTCAGGAAATCCACAATAATGGAATTCATAGTTAAGGATTTTCCAGGGTAAGCTACTAATTGTATTATTAATCCTTTGACATATCCAATCATAGGAACTTCCCTTGAATCCATAGTTGTGCATTTCCCAAAAGCTTATGTCACTTTGATGTTTAATTCATTCATTAATTCAAGAGGTATTACATTTCATGAAACTCCTAAACCAAACATAGATTTATGCACCAACCTATCCTTGATAATCAAAGTGGTGTAATAAGGATCAACATCAAGGTGAGATTACACAAGTGAGGTGCCCAAGTATACTTCTGGTGATTATACCAATTCTTCTAGGGGCTTGTGGTACCTCAATCTCTACAATGACAGGAGGAAGATCCACATCATTCACATTATTTCCTCATGTTATTATCTCTTCTTTAAACCCAAAATACTCAAATTCCTACTTTCTATGCTCTAGAATTCTGAGCAATTCAACAATAGGTGCTATGAATTTGATCTGACTCAAAATCTAGGCTATATCACATGGAGCATACTTGTGTAGGGAAGTGTTGGATGGGAGATTTATAATTCCCTTTGGTGGTGTGATAGTCTTTGAAACTTGGGCATGAGTTGGGGTACAAGTTTTATTCGGAAAAACAAGACCCTTGGTGAGTGCATCCCCTTTAGGGTTTTGCCTAGCTATATTAGTGAGCAACAGAGTTTTTGGTTTATCCTAAAGACCTCCCCCTTTGATAACTCTACTTCTTGTGTTATGTTCTTTTTCTTGTCTAACCACTGCATTCATAAATAGTTTTCTATCTTCCTCAAAAGGTTTTCTCCCATCATACTTTTTAATCATAAGGGCTCTCAGATACTTAAAATCATGATTAGGTAAATCAAAATCCTATACCATATCAATATCAATATCAATATCATCATCATACGAGTGAGGTAATACTCAGTGAATACAATCCTAAAAAACTTTGAACATTCCTGACACTTATTATAACAGTCGAATTATCCCTATGTCGTGAGTTTTCAGGGCACTCTAGCATGAAAACATCACCATAAGCTTTTTCATTATTTACCTCTTCAATATCCTTACTTAAAACACATGGGGAGTGTGGTAGGAAACACTTATCACACCAATCAATAACGTGAGCTTGTTCCACCATAGTAACCCTAGAAGTTAAAGGATTAGGGACCTCTATTCTCTCTAAGTTGTGACTTCTTGTTACATGATCCTATGGGCATGTTTCCTCTGTCATCTGACCTATGATCATTCCTAGGATAATTTCCAAATCTTTCCTGATTTTTTGTTTTATGCTGACCTTGTGATTTTTTGTTTTATGCTGACCTTGAGAACTCTGTCCTATCCCTTTCTCTACTCTGTCCAACTTGTACAATATTTCCTTAACCGCCCTAGAAAAATATTTTACGACCTCGTCCAGATTAACTGCTTTACTCGCCTGAGGTCTATTAGGGTTAATTAGTTTGACACCTTCTCTCTTAGGAGGTTTTCCAACTACCTTGATATTATTTTCAATTTGCAAGGCCATAGTGAAATCCTACCTTAATGTTCTAGGGTTCTTGTCTCTTAAGTAGTACGCAACCTTTTTGTCATAGACATCAAAATATTTGATTAAACAAGACTCATCACTTGGCCTCAGGATTATAGGTAATCTATTTAGAGTGTTGTTGAATTTGGTATTAAAATCTTGGAAAAAACTCATTAGGATTCCTTTTAATATTTTTAAATTTGTCAGGTTTGGTGTGTAACTTGGCAGAATCTAGCCTTTTGAGGCTCACTTTCTAACACATCTGGCGACTCCGAAGGGATAGAATTCAGCGGTGTAGTAGCAGCAAAGGTTGCCCAGGCATATGAGAAGAATTCAAACCAGGTCTGATACTCGAGAAGAGGGGCTATTTTTTCCACTTGCAACTATCACCAGGTAGAGGAAGGAGAGGAAGAAGACCACAAAGATCACCATCTCCACCTAACAGGACTTTGTCTACACCTCCACCTGGTAGACCTTTTCTCGCATCGACCAGGGTTCTTAGGCCAATCATAATGGCACATCTACCACCGAATCCCTTTGTCAATTTCACGGGCAGTAGTCCACTTGCCCTAAATGCTCAGAATCAAATTCCAGTTGCAGCACTAAAGAACATACCCTATTTTCACAGGAGAAAATCATACACTACTCCTATGATCACATCCAGGATATTGCTAATGCATGTGCAATCCACGAAATAAATGAAATGGATGTTGCAGGTCAAGCTGTTGGCTTCATCTTTTCAAAGGGAAGGCCTTACAATGGTTTAGGAGCCTTACAGCAGGGTCTATTACGAATTGGAACCAACTTTGTTCTGCTCTTTTTGCAGCCAATTCGGGAGAGGGCGGACAATTTGTCTTTATTGGAACAATTGACAACAATCAAAAGGGCTCCCAACGAAACAAATGACAGATTTCAACTTCAGATTCCAACGGACATGGGATAGGATTCCAATAGCCGTTAGACCAACGCCGAAGGAGCATTCCTTTATTTCTTAAAGGCTATAAATTCAGACATAGCCATGATGATCCAATCAATGGGAGGGACAACGCTGCCAGGGGCCTACGACACAGCTATCAGAGCAGAGAACTGTTTGATCCAAGCTGGCAAGCTTGCACCAAGGCCACCAATGCCTCTATCCAAATATGGGAAATCCTACAACCAGCACTAGTCAGCACCAGAGTTGAATCCCATTCCAACTCCTAGAAATCAAAGCAATAATGAGGCGTCGACTTCTTCAAATACTTCAAAGGAATTGCAGGAGGTCATGAAACAATTGCAGAACCTTGGAAATGAGCTGTGACTATCAAAAGACAACAAGCTCAAAGTGCTAGACCGTATCAGCCTCAAGCACAGTACCAGCTAGGCCCCCATACCAACAAAATAGACCACCACCTCAGGCTGCAAATCAAAACAAAACCAAGGACAACCTCAAGCTGCCAGGCCATTTCGACCGTATGATCCAAATGCAACGACGTCCTCAAGAGCTTTGGTCCCGACAAAAAACATGGCACAGGAGTACGACTGGTGTTACCCTTGCAATCTACCTCACAATCAGTCAGCATGTTTCAATGCTTTGCACTAAATCAGGCCTTGATGGTGCAAACCATTGGTGTTGCTCAAGAACCAAGCCAGGAGGAGAATCAACAGCAACAAAATCAACAAGAAGACACCTCAGCAAAAACAGAAACCACATGGCCGCACTTGGAATTGGCAAACGGAAGACTTCTGTGGAGTTAACCAAACAATTTTCAAGGCGTGGCTGCTAACACACGGTCAAAGAAGAGAAATATAGGAGAGAAGGGGAAACCGTCATAATGGCTCCAGTTGTTTCTCAACCCACTCCATACACAACAAGGGGTCAGTAGACCAAACATGCAGCTCCAAATGTGCAAAATCAACCCAAGGTACCTGTTGTAGCAACACACGCACATGTTGCTCCAGAAAAAGGAATGTGCACACCAAGTAAGGGACAGCAAAAAAGACAATTCATCCCCTTTCAGCATCATTGATCAAATGAAGAAGACGAATGTGAATATATCAATGTGGGAATCTTTATCCATCCCAGGACAAAGAGATCTTCTACAAGCTGCCATGAAGAATTGGTCAACTTCGAACCAAATGGCCCATATGCAAGAGAAGGTCCTCACAAATGCTGCTCAGCCTGAAGGGAATCATGGAGGACAACAAGGTAAAGTTTTGAAACCCCCTCCATTCTATGTTTCATTAATCATTGGGGATAAACTTAGTACACAATTGCATGATTGATTCTGGGGCAAGTAGTTCAGTGATGCCCAAGCAAATAGCGGATCAGCTGGGTTGAAATATGAGCCAGTGCTGAAAGGAGTAGTACAATTAGATGGAACGGTAGCAGTAGGAACTGTTGGAGTCATCAAAAGTTTTGAAGCCTAACTACTACACTTGCATTCCTGTCCTAATGTTACAGTTTGCAAGATGTGTCTGTGATTGACCTTCCCCACTCTTTGCGTTGTGTCTATCAAGGGACTTCACTGCAAAAATCGGTGGATATTTATCTGCTGATTGGTCACACATGATTTTTAGGACAAGGTATGGTAGCCAAAGCAACAATCAGGTCAGAAAACCAATTGCCAATTTCCATATTGAGCCTCATGTACCAAATCCTATCAATGCAAATTGCTCGCTTTTGATCAGGAGGAGTGTTCAAATGATCTAGAAACAGGTACTAAGGTCGAGGGAATTCCTGATTTAACTTTGAATGGGCAAACAAGAGTCATGAATTTGACCCATACAAGAAATGAAGAATCTGAATTGGGCGTGTATTGTATACACGAAAGAAAATTCACCCATTCCCGACATCATTCAGCCCAACAAAAAGGATGAAAACAAAGTTTGGAAATTATTTTTTGATGGTTCGAGAAGCAGAGGCAAGGTGCTGGAGGAGGAGCAATGTTGATTTCACCACAAGACATCAAATATTTTTCAGCTTTTCGTTTCCAGTTTTCCTGTTCAAACAACACAGCTGAATACGAAGCATTGATTCATGGACTTCATTGGGCCAGGAAAAAGGGCATAAAGAACTTGCAGGTGTTTGGAGATAGTGAGCTAATCGTCAACCAAGTTAGGGGACAACATGCTACAAAGAATGACTTGCTGAGGAACTACAAGAATAGGGTATGGGACCTCATTGAGGATTTCGAAGCTTTCAACATTGTGTCCATACCCAAGAAAAATGAAGCCGCAGATAGGCTCGCAGCAGTTGGAGCAACATTTTGATGTGGTTGACAACATCAGAAGGGGAAAAAAAAAAACAGCCACATATCCATGTGATTGTGAGGCCAGCAGCAGTTCCAGATAATAACACAAGCTGGCAGGTGTTTGAGAACGATCAAGATCGTCAATTTTTTCTTACAAGAAGAGGCTGAATTCTCAGCTAGGAATCAGGACAGATTAGAGCAGCAGTATGGGGATCAAGTAGTGCAGCTGCGGACAAAAACAAGCTTCCTAAGGGTTTAGTAACATTGGAGTCTATCTTCAACCCTAACACCAGTTTCGTAAGGAAAAGGCTAACATACAGGTCAAGAGAGAAGATTCAGAGCCAATTCCGGTTGGGGAAGGCAAAACACTTCAAATTGGTAAAGTGGCCACTGAGCAGGAGAAATCAGATTTCATACAACTTTGCCAAGAATTTCCAGATGTCTTCGCTTGGAGCTATGAAGACTTAAGAGGATTCGATCCAAATTTGGCACAACATACCATACCATAGAATTGGATCCAGATGCTAAGCCCATCAGGCAGAAGCAAGCAGAGAGACCAGTCAACCCTCACATTGAGCCTCTAATGAAGAAAGAGCTAAACAAGCTAATAGAGGCAAGCATTATATTCCCGATCAAGCACTCAAGCTGGGTTGCAAACTTGGTTCCGGTCAGGAAGAAGAGTGGAGAAATCAGGTTGTGTGTGGACTTCCGAGACCTAAACAGGGCATCTCTCAAAGACCATTACCCACTTCCTTCAATGGAACAAATATTGCAAGTAGTATCCGGTTCAGAGAGATTCTCTCTCCTAGATGGCTACTCAGGGTATAATCAGGTAATGGTGAAAAAGAAGATGACCAATTCAAGATGGCTTTCACCACCAAATGGGGGACCTATGCCTACAAAAAGATGCCATTTGGGCTATCAAATGCTGGAGGCCACTTTCCAAAGGGCAATGGATATGGCATTCAAGGGGTTGATCAATAAAATAGTTTTGATATATCTTGACGACATCACTGTATTCTCAAAAAAAATGCAGCGGATCACCTCTTCATTTGAGGCAAGTATTTCAGAGGTGTAGAAGATTTGGGGTATCATTGAATCCCAAAAAATGCATATTCTTGGCTCACGAGGGAAAACTTCTAGGCCATATTGTTTCAAAGGAGGGGTTGACGATTGACCCAGAAAGAGTTGAAGCAATTCGAGCATTGCCATTGCAAGTCACAAGAAGGCTCTTCAAAGCTTCTTAGGAAGGATCAATTTTGTCCGCAGGTTTGTTCCAAACTTTGCAGCTCTCGTAAGCCAATAACGCTGATGTTGTAAAAAGAGCATGGCATTTAAGTGGACATCTGAAGGCAAGGCAAGTTTTGAGGCAATAAAAGAGGCTATATCTCAAGCTCCGACTCTCGTCAATCCAGACTTCTCCAAGGACTTCATGCTATATGCCTTTGGTGGTGGAGACACAATTTCTGCAATCCTGGTACAACAAAACAAAGGAGGATTAGAACAACCAGTATGAATATGAATGGGTTCCTCACAAGAACACTTGAATATGGACTCTGGTACCCCAAAAGAAATGATTTCAACATGAAAGCATACATTGATGCAGATTGGGAAGGAAGTATTGGTGATAGGAAGATTACAAGTGGAGGTGCATTTTTTGTTGGAAACTACCTGGCATCCTGGTTGAGCAAGAAGTAATCATCAGTGACACTCTCAACATGTGAGGCAGAGTATATAGCTATAGAAATGTGATGTACTAAAGTTCTTTGGATGAAACAAACATTGTGCTAGATATCACAAGTGCTGAGAGGGGGGATGAATTAGTGAAGATTAAAATTATTTTCCTAACTTATACCAATTCATAATTTCTTAATTTTTGTAGTTACCATATCATGTGCATTTTTTCAAACATATACCAACCAATACAAAGATGAACAAAAAATTTATAGTGGGAAACCCTTTTGGGAGAAAAACCCACTTGAAAACACGAATTTATTAGGAACACCATTTCCAAAGTCTTACAATGGTTTCAGTTGAGAACCCACTCAACCTGTGAAGTACCCGCTTCACAACTTCAAGACCCACTCAAATATTTACTGAGCCCCCACTCGGTGAATTTTATCAAGCACCAACTTGTGAGGAGCACCAATACCTAATTTAATCAGCTACAACTAATATTTTGTAGGCACCTACCCATAAGGAGGCTACAACCCCCTAAAAATGTTGAGCTACAACTTAGAATTATTTTACATACAAGATTTGATCATCTAGTTTTAAGATTGCTTACATAATGGATTATGATCACTTTTCTATATCTTTCTGTGTTCTATCTTTCAATCTCGTCCGCTCATCTGATTTGAACTCTTCTTACTCAATCAATCTGCCACACTGATGTTCTTCTCATCTGATATATCTTCTTCACATCATCTATCTTCTCTTCTCCTTCCTCTCTCTTTTCTTTCTATAGCTTCTTTAGCTTGAATCCATTGTCTTCTCACTCAATCAACAACCACATTATCATCAAATCTCTTCTATCTTATTAATCGACCCATTCTAATGCTTCCTTTAGCATGTTGTGCAATATTCCCTAATCTTTTTCTTGAAAATATGGTTCATTAAATGAATACAACTAACTCCATATTTTTCTCTTGCTATATTCATCTTGACTTCACCTATCACTAGAATTTTTTTAATTAGCCTATACCTAAAAATATATTTCTCATCTTTCTAGTATTTCTAACGCGATCAAGATGAGTGAGCAATTTTCTTCTCTGATATTTAATTTTTCTAAAATCAAGAATCACATAGAAAGTGTAACTGTATTTCTAAAAAGTTAATGAGCATTAAATGTTGACAGCTAGAACTATATATTTCTTCATTCTTTGTGGACCTCAATTTGTATACTCAGCCATAATCACTAGATGTTGATCAAAGAATACTTGTCTAAGATCACACAAGGAGTCCGCGCAAGATAGAATTCCCAGAACCAAGGGCATGGAAGGATAGGAAGGACCTATGCGTGAAAGGCAAGCTCAAATTTCAGGACTTAGCCAATTTTTGGCATGAAGACCTATTTTTGGAAGATGGCATGTGGAACACATCAAGGATGTAGAGCCATGCACACCATGCATTATCTATCTTTGGGGAAGCATTTCGAAGCATTTATGCATGCAGACAAGTTGAGAATAGAATTAACACTTTAGTTAACTACAAGAGAACTATATATAGCACACTTGCATGTGTGGCTATGATTATAAATGGTGTGTGGCTATTAATAACATGCAACCTATTTCTGGAATAGATAAGTGGTGAAGGGAAATTCCCCACCATATATATATATATATATGTGATGTTAGGTACATAGTAGAGAGAGAGAGAGTTGGATGTATGTATGTGTAACAGAGAATACACGCATATGACTGAATCACTATATCAGTTCCATACGCAAATTGGTATAGATTGACAATATCGTAAGGAGCTTCTGTATTTATTAATAGATGGAATATATTGGCTAAATATAAGTTCCATTGTGTGTGTAGTATAGTAGGTTATGTTATTAATTCAATCATGATTACTGTTTAAGCTTGTTCTTTCATAGATATGAGGGTAGCATCCATTGTAGAATGATGGATTAGTTATGAATCTATATGTTTCATCCTTCATCATGTTAACATATTGTTACAACAACCCTAAAGAGGGACCTAGTACTTTTACGTGCTTCAAGTCAGCGCTCAATCTAGGCTAAGTGATGTGCCAATGCGACTAGGGTGTTATCTAGTAAATTCTAGGTTGCATCATTAGTTCTGTTGCTGGGACCCTCTTTTTCATTTATTTTTCAGGATGGTTTACGATGAAAACATTGTTGTATATATCTCCCCCAAGGAAATATGTCGAAGAGGTCCAAAAACCCAACACAAAGGAAAATATGTCGGAGTGGTCAAGAAACCCGACACAAAGGAAAATATGTCGGAGAGGTCAAGAAACCCGACACAAAGGAAAATATGTCGGAGAGGTCAAAAAATCCGACACAAAGGAAAATATGTCGGAGAGGTCAAGAAACCCGACACAAAGGAAAATATGTCGGAGAGGTCAAGAAACCTGACATAAGGAAAATATGCCGGAGAAGTTCAAAAACCTGACACAAAGGATTTCAGGTTTCGGGTTTCGGGAAACATGAGACATGAAGCATGAAAATCGCAAGGCATGTCCCGATGCTTGAGAGTTATGAAAACCCAAAACACTACCTAGGCAAATTGGGTTTTGGAGTCGGGAAAGCATGGGGCAATAACTTGTTGAGGCACCCTCCAAACCCGATGCAGATGTAAAGAAGAAACCCTAACCCGACTGGAAACAGACCCTAACTTGGGGAATATTCAAATGGCCATAACTTTTCACAGGGAGCTCATATTCTCGCAAGGTTGGAATTTTTGGAAATATCTCGGCATCCTCTACCAAACTGCTAATGGATATCTTGATTTGGGTGAGAAAAATTTATTCAAAAATGTAAGATATAGTTCGCCATTTTTTGGGGTTGTTAGGGGTCTCACCTACTGCCATAATGAGATGAGTTAAGGCAGTCTGGAGGTGGTTGGAGTAGATTTTTGAATTCCTCTCTTCTCCCTCTCTTTTTTCTCGATATAAATTGTAAGGAGGGGCTTCTTTTAAAAGGTTGGACATTTTTGTTTTTCCCCTCCCTTCTTCTCTTTGGCAGGTGAACTTGTGGAGTTAAAACCTCCCATTTGAAATTGTAATGCAACCTTGTCTCTTGGCATTTTGTAGTGTGTTGTATCAATCTTTGGAGAAAATTAATGCATGTCTGTGGATGATTCTCAACCCTCTCTATGTTCATTTACATCCTCCTGATCTTTCACTGTGAATCTGGCTATTTGTGCATGATCTTGCATTGCATTTTAATGGTCTTTGTTTATTGGCAAGACATGTGTTCTTCATTCCTCGGTGCATCACCTTTGTTAGTTTAGGTTTTATTTTATGCATCTTCTTACCCTGTCTTATTGGCAAGTTAGATTAGGTTTTTGAGTAAACTCTCTGCATTTTTTACATGTGCATCTGAACAGAGGAATAGGAACCGGCCTTCATTCGAAGAGCTTTTCTGATTTCGCAAGGTCCCACACTTGGGAAAAGCTCCATGTTATGCAATCGCACTGAGAGTCTCAACCCATCGAGTTACAGACATTCAGAGGTGCTGTGATTCGCCACCAATAGTTTTGGCATGCCCAGTGGGACCAAGAGGTAATTCCACAAGATTTGAAGGAGTTTTCATGAAATTAGGACTAAAAAATTACAGTTTTTTACAATTTCAGATTTTGCACCTTCCAGGCTGAACTCCGAAATCAATTTTCAAGGGCTTAAATTGCTCAAAACAAGTCAAAATTTCACCAGTTGGTAGATCTGAGGGTAATTGTCAAAAGGGTGTCCTTAGTTTTTTGAGATTTTGACTTTCAAAATTTCATGGTTTTTTGGGTTTTAGGTTTTTGAGGTCTGAGAACATTAAAGAACACCCAACAGTCATTTCGGGTTTTAGGGGATGCATTGCATGGTCCTATTCCTAACAACAGTCATTTCAGGTTTTCTGGGGTGTCGGGCATGTCCCAAGTTCCGACACATGGCAATTTGGGTTTTGTAAGTTGCATTGCATGACCTAAGTTCTGCTTGTACCTTTCGGGGATCCGCAGCTGCGCAACAAGCCCCGAATTATGGATTGAAGATTGTCTCCTCTGGGTCCTTCGAAGTTTAAATGATATTTTTTTTAATATTGTCAAGTTTGGTGTGTAACTTGGAAAAATCTAGTCTTTTGAGGCTTATTCTCTAACACATCTGGTGACTCCGAAGGGATAGAATTCAGCGGTGTAGCAGCACAATTTTCCCAGGCACATGAGAAGAATTCAAACCAGGTCTAATACTTGAGAAGAGGGGCTATTTTCCCACTTGTAACTATCACCAGGTAGAGGGAGGAGAGGAAGGAGACCATAAAGATCACCATCTCCACCTAACAGGACTTTGTTTACACCTCCACCTGGTAGACCTTTTCTCGCATCAACCAGGGTTCTTAGGCCAATCATAATGGCACATCTACCACCGAATCCCTTTGTCAATTTCACGGGTAGTAGTCCACTTGCCCTAAATTCTCATGATGAAATTCCAGTTGCAGCGCTAAATAATATCCCCTATTGATCACATCCAGGTTATTGCTAATGCATGTGTAATCCACAAAATAAATGAAATGGATGTTGCAGTTAAGTTATTGGCTTCATCTTTCAAAGGTAAGGCCTTACAATGGTTTAAGAGCCTAGTAGCAGGGTCTATTACGAATTGGCACCGACTTTGTTCAGCTCTTTACAACCAATTTGGGGAGAGGGCGGACAATTTATCTTTATTGGAACAGCTGACAATGATCAAAAGGGCTCCTAACAAACAAATGACAGATTTCAACTTTAGATTCCAACGGACATGGGACAGGATTCCAATAGCTGTTAGACCAACCACCGAAGGAGCATTCCTTTATTTCTTAAAGGCTATAAATTCAGACATAGCCATGATGATCCAATCAATGGGAGGAACAATGTTGTCAGGGGCCTACAACACAGCTATCAGAGCAGAGAACTGTTTGATCCAAACTGGTAAGCTTGCGCCAAGGCCACCAATGCCTCTCTATCCGGATATGGGAAATCCTACAACCAGTCAAGCACTAGAGTTGAATCCCATTCTAACTCCTAGAAATCAAAGCAATAATGAGGCATCGAATTCTTCAAATACTTCAAAGGAATTGCAGGAGGTCATGAAACAACTGCAGAACCTTGGAAATGAGCTTGTGACTATAAAAATACAGCAAGCTCAAAGTGTTAGATCGTATCAGCCTCAAGCACAGTACCAGGCTAGCCCCCCATACCAACAAAATAGACCATCACCTCAGGCTGCAAATCAAAACCAAAACCAAGGACAACCTCAAGCTGCCAGGCCATTTCGACCTTATGATCCAAATGCAACAATGTCCTCAAGAGCCTTGGTCCCGACACAAAATAACATGGCACAGGAGTACAACTGGTGTTACCCTTGCAATCTACCCCACAATCAGTCAGCATGTTTCAATGGTGCACTGAATTAGGCCTTGATGGTGCAAACCATTGGTGTCCCTCAAGAACCAAGCCAGGAGGAGAATCAATAGCAAGAAATGCAACAAGAAGGACCTCCAATAGAAACCATGTTGGCCAATTGGTAAATGGAAGACTTCTGTGGAATTAACCAACATCCTTTTCAAGGCGTGGCGGCCAACACGCGGTCAAAGAAGAGAAACATAGAAGAGGTAAAACTATCTAATCCAGTTGTTTATCAGCCCACTTCCACACAACAAGGGGTCAGTAGACCAAACACAACTCCAAATGTGCAAAATCAGCCTAAGGTACCTGTTGTAGCAACACACGCACCTGTTCAAGCTCCAGAAAAGGTTGTGCTCAACAAGGGAAAACAAAAGGACAATTCATCCCCTTTCAACATCATCGATCAAATGAAGAAGACACATGTGAACATTTCCATGTGGGAATCACTTGTGATCCCAGGGCAATGAGATTTATTACAAGCTGCAATGGGTAATTGGTCTGCCTCAAATGTATCAAATCGGGGACATGAGAAAGTTCTCACTAATGCAGTGCAACATGATGGGGGCTAGAAAAGCAAGAATTTGAAGCCTCCACCATTCTATGTGTCATTGGTTGTTGGAAACCACTTGGTACACAACTACATGATAGATTCAGGGGCAAGTAGTTTAGTGATGCCGAAGCAAATAGCGGATCAACTGGGTTTGAAGTATGAGCTAGTGCTGAAAGGAGTAGTACAACTAGATGGATTGGCAGTGGGAATAGTTGGGGTCATCAAGGGGTTAATCCTAACACTACATTCATGTCCTAATGTTACAGTTCTGCAATATGTGTCTGTGATTGACCTTCCACCACTCTTTGCGTTGTGTCTATCAAGGGACTTCACTACAAAAATCGGTGGATATTTATCTGTAGATTGGTCACACATGATTTTCAGGACAAGGTATGGGGCCAAAGCAACAATCAGGTTAGAACCAATTTCTAATTTCCATATTGAGCCTCATGTACCAGGCCCTATCAATGCAAATTACTCAGCTTTTGATCAGGAGGAGTGTTCAAGTGATCTAGAAGTAGGTACTAAGGTCGAGGGAATTCCTGATTTAACTTTGGATAAATAGGCAAACAAGAGTCATGAATTTGACCCATACAAAGAAATTGAAGAGTCTGAATTAGGCGTTATTGTGTACATGAAGAAAATTCACCCATTCCCGACATCATTCAGCCTAAACAAAAGGATGAAAGCAAAGTTTAGAAATTATTTTTCGATGGTTCGAGAAGCAGACAAGGTGCTGGAGGTGGTGCAATGTTGATTTCACCACAAGACATCAAATATTTTTCAGCTTTTCATTTCCAATTTTCCTGTTCAAACAACACGACTGAATACGAGGCATTGATTCATGGACTTCATTGGGCCAGGAAAAAGGGCATAAAGAACTTGCAGGTGTTTGGAGATAGCGAGTTAATCATCAACCAAGTTAGGGGACAACATGCTACAAAGAATGACCTACTGAAGAGCTATAAGAACAGGGTATGGGACCTCATTTAGGATTTCGAACCTTTCAACATTGTGTCCATACCCAGGAAGAAAAATGAAGCCGCAAATAGGCTCGCAGCAGTTGGAGCAACATTCGATGTGGTTGAAAACATCAAAAGGGAAAAAGCACAACCACATATCTATGTGATTGTGAGGCCAGCAGTTCTAGATAATAACACAAGCTGGCAGGTGTTTGAGAACGATCAATAGATCGTCAATTTCTTACAAGAAGAAGCTGAATTCTCAGCTAGAAATCAGGATAGGCTAGAGCAGCAGTATGGGGATCAAGTAGTGCAGCTGCGGACAAACAAGCTTCCTAAGGGTTTAGTAACGTTGGAGTCTATCTTCAACCCTAACGACCAGTTCCATAAGGAAAAGGCTAACATTTAGGTCAAGAGAGAAGATTCAGGGCCAATTCTAGTTGGGGAAGGCAAAACACTTCAAATTGGTAAAGTGGCCACTAAGAAAGAGAAATCAGATTTCATACAGCTTTGCCAAGAATTTCCAGATGTCTTCGCTTGGAGCTATGAAGACTTGAGAGGATTCAATCCAAATTCGGCACAGCATACCATAGAATTGGATCCAGATGCTAAGCCCATCAGGCAGAAGCAGAGACCTGTTAACCCTCACATTGAGCCTCTAATGAAGAAAGAGTTAAACAAGCTAATAGAGGCAAGCATTATATTCCCAATCAAGCACTCAAGCTGGGTTGCAAACTTGGTTTCGGTCAGGAAGAAGAGCGGAGAAATCAGCTTATGTGTGGACTTCCGAGACCTTAATAGGGCATCTCTCAAAGATCATTACCCACTTCCTTCAATGGAACAAATATTGCAAGTAGTATCCAGTTAAGAGAGATTCTCTCTCCTAGATGGCTACTCAGGGTATAATCAGGTGATGGTGAAAGAAGATGACCAGTTCAAGATGGCTTTCACCACCAAATGGGGGACCTATGCCTACAAGAAGATTCCATTTGGGCTATCAAATGCTAGAGCCACCTTCCAAAGGGCAATGGATATGGCATTTAAGGGGTTGATCAATAAAATAGTTCTGATATATCTTGATGACATCACTATATTCTCAAAAAATGCAACGGATCACCTCTGTCATTTGAGGCAAGTATTTTAGAGATGTAGAAGATTTGGGGTATCATTGAATCCCAAAAAATGCATATTTTTGGCTCATGAGGGAAAACTTCTAGGCCATGTTGTTTCAAAGGAAGGGTTGACGATTGACCCAGAAAGAGCTGAAGCAATTCGAGTGTTGCCATTGCCAAGTCACAAGAAGGCTCTTTAAAGCTTCTTGGGGAGGATGAATTTTGTCCGCAGGTTTGTCCCAAACTTTGCAGCTCTCGTAAAGCCAATAACGTTGATGTTAAAAAAGAGCATGGCATTTAAGTGGACATCTAAAGGCAAGGAAAGTTTTGAGGCAATAAAAGAGGCTATATCTCAAGCTCCAACTCTCGTCAATCCAGACTTCTCCAAGGGCTTCATGCTATATGCCTTCGGCGGTGGAGACACAATTTCTGCAATCTTGGTACAAAAAAACAAATAAGGATTAGAACAACCAGTTGCTTTCTTCAGTCAAGGCTTGGAGGAATACGAAACTAGGTAATCTTTCATTGAAAAGCATGTCCTTGCAGTAATTAGGAGCTTAAAGAAATTCAAGCACCTAGTCTCAAACAACAAGATCTAGTTATTAGCCTCTCATGTGGGAGTCAAGGACTTCCTTCTAAACAAGGATCTGAATGAGAAACGTGCAAGATGGATCACTCATGTCATGGAATATGACATCGAAATTAAGGTCACCAAACTAGTACATGGAAAGGGACTATGTGAGCAGCTAGTCTTGAGTCAACAAGTTGAAGCAGGTAATGAAAAAGAGGATGTCTTAGTACTACAGGATGGTCAAGAACAAGAAAATGATGATGTAGCTGCTCCTTGTCAGACTCAGAAGATGATACACTTCCTACAAGCAGGCCTATGCCCTCCATAAATGAGCAAAGAAAAGAGGAGATACTTTAGATTACAAGTCATTCCATATGTGCTTGTTGATGGTGTTCTGTTTAAGAAAGACATCAATGGGGTTCTATTGAGGTGCATTGGGACTGGTCAAATTGAGAGGGTGTTACGAGATTTTCACAATGGAGATTCTAGAGGACATTTCGCCCCACGAGTAACAGCTCTCAAGATAATGAAGGCAGGGTATTATTGGCCCACAGTGTTCAGTGACTGTTTTATATGGATAAGAAAGTGTAAGAAATGTGCACTCTTCATGGGAAAAGAAAGACTAGCAGCGCTTCCATTGTACCCAATTTTGGTTGACCAACCATTTCTGCAATGGGGATTGGATTTCATCGGGGTCATCAACCCAAACTCAAGCCAAGGCCACAAGTGGATTCTCACGGCGACAGACTATTTCACCAAGTGGACCGAAGCAAGTAGCGCTCAAAGAGGAAAGTGAGTCTAACATTCTAGACTTTTATGAAGGAATAGTGACCAGGTTCGGTGTGCCGGCCACTATCATATCAGACAATGCATTGGAATTCATAGGTTCCAAGATTATAGAATGGGCTGTCAAGAATGGAATCTATTTGAGCACCTCTTCAAATTATTACCCACAGGGTAATGGACAGGCAGAGTCCACGAACAAAAAATTTCTAAGAATCAGCAGGACTCTAGATGAAAACCAAAGAACATGGCATACCAAGCTAAAATCAGCATTATGGGCTGACAGAATAACACCAAAGAAGTCTACAGGTAATTCCCCTTACAATTTGGTCTATGGAAAAGAGGCAGTATTGCCTATATCATTAGAACTGCCTGCATTGGAGTTCATGAAGCAGTTGGAGTTGGCTGAGTTCAAACCAATGGAGGCCAGGTATGCAAAGTTGATGGAATTGGAAGAAATTAGAGAACATGCAGTTCAAACAATTGAGAAAGATCAGGCCTTAGTAAAAATATGGTTTGATAAGAAAGAAAGAGCAAGGACCTTCCAGGAAGGGGACCTAGTTCTGAAATGGGATGCAGATCGAGCAAAACCAGGAAGGCATTCCAAGTTTGATGCCATTTGGAGTGGACCCTACATGGTCATGGGATGTAAGGATAGTAATTCCTTCTAATTGTTTACATTGGATGGAGAAGAACTCCCGATTCCGGTTAACGAAATCTATCTTAAACATTGCTACTGAAAATAAAAGGTTTACCCTTGTAAATATTAGCCTAGATTTCAATTCCTTTAAGTGCGTATGCACATTTTCTTGTTGTAGTTAGGTTTCAGTTTCCCTAAGTACTTTGGCATAGGTTTTGTTGCTCCTAGGTTGGATTTCTATAGTTCAGCATTCTCTCAGAGAAGGAGTTGTGGTATCAGGCTCGGGATCAGATATCAGGTTGGTTTCAGGTTATTGCTTATGACTCCATGCCCAATGGATCGCTAAAAGGCCACTGATCTTCTACCTAGCAGGCAGGTGATCCCATTGAGTCACCAAATTGTTGTATATATCTCCCCCAAGGAAATATGTCAGAGAGGTCCAAAAACCCGACACAAAGGAAAATATGTTGGAGAGGTCAAGAAACCCGACACAAAGGAAAATATGTCGGAGAGGTCAAGAAACCCGACACAAAGGAAAATATGTCGGAGAGGTCAAGAAACCCGACACAAAGGAAAATATGTCAGAGAGGTCAAGAAACTTGACACAAAGGAAAATATGTCAGAGAGGTCAAGAAACCTGACATAAGGAAAATATGCCAGAGAAGTTCAAAAACCTGACACAAAGGATGTCGGAGGGTTTCGGGTTTCGGGAAACATGAAACATGAAGCATGAAAAATCGCAAGGCATGTCCCGATGCTTGAGAGTTCCAAAAACCTGAAACACTACCTAGGAAAATTGTGTTTTGGAGTCGGGAAAGCATGGGGAAATAACATGTTGAGGCACCCTCCAAACCCGATGCAGATGTAAAGGAGAAACCCGAACCCGACTAGAAACAGACCCTAACTTGGGGAATATTCAAATGGCCATAACTTTTCACAGGGAGCTTGGATTCTCACAAGGTTGGACTTTTCAGAAATCTCTCGGCATCCTCTACCTAACTACGAATGGATATCTTGATTTGGGTGAGAAAAATTTATTCAAAAATGTAAAATACATTTCGCCATTTTTTGAGGTTGTTAGGGGTCTCACCTACTGCCATAATGAGATGAGTTAAGGCAGTCTGGAGGTGGTTGGAGTATATCTTCAAATTCCTCTCTTCTCCCTCTCTTTTTTCTCCATATAAATTGTAAGGAGGGGATTCTTTTAAAAGGTTGGACATTTTTGTTTTTCCCCTCCCTTCTTCTCTTTGGCAGGTGAACTTGTGGAGGTAAAACCTCCCATTTGAAACTGTAATGCAACCTTGTCTCTTGGCATTTTACAATGTGTTGTATCAATATTTGGAGAAAATTAATGCATGTCTGTGGATGATTCTCAACCCTCTCTGTGTTCATTTGCATCCTCTTGATCTTTCACTGTGAATCTGGCTATCTGTGCATGATCTTGCATTGCATTTTAATGGTCTTTGTTTATTGGCAAGACAGGTGTTCTTCATTCCTCGGTGCATCACCTTTGTTAGTTTAGGTTTTATTTTATGCATCTTCTTACCCTGTCTCCTTGGCAAGTTAGATTAGGTTTTTGAGTAAACCCTCTACATTTTTTACGTGTGCATCTGAACAGAGGAATAGGAACCGGCCTTCATCTGGAGAGCTTTTTCGATTTTGAAAGGTCCCACACTTGGGAAAAGCTCCATGTTATGCAATCGCACTGAGATTCTCAACCCATCGAGTTGCAGACATTCAGGGGTGTTGTGATTCACCACCAACAGACGTATCGGTTAACTCTAGAAATTATTGAGGAATGGATAAATGATATGGAGGAAGAATATGCACGATGATTCAACAGTGGATCTAAGTTTAACACATGCACTTGGGTGGAACAAAACATGTATGACAACTTATATGAGATATTTTTTTCTATCTTTCCAGTAAGACTATATGAGTGGCTTAATGCTTATACATCTCAGTAGAATTGGAGGTATCGTGCACTTTTCTGGACACAAGAAGAATTTCAGGCCCTCTATGATGCTGATCTAATCTGGACTCATGTGGTGGATACGTGGTTTTGTGGTGTTCTAAATAGTTATATTCTGGAATATTCTATTTTGACGTACTTTTGGCCAGAGGTATCTAAATTCTAGCTTTTGCGGTATCCAAAAAGAACATATTTACACTGTATTCCACTAGCGATCAAGATCTTAATGGTAACTTTGAACCTGGAGAGTAAACCGATGGCTAACTAAACTTTGCCATGCATGAGGGCAAGAACAGGTTTGGTTTAAGATGGCATACCTAGTGGTAGAGAAATAGAGTGAGGAAAGGTGGCTTAATTATAATTCAGTGTGCGAGAGGGAGATATAGAAACAACATTTTATTGTAGAGAGTATGACATGGAGGAGAAAGATGGCTCGTGAAGGATTTACAACTCACATAGAAGACATGGAGCCAGAGCATCAGGAACTCCCTCATCTTAGAAATCATGATAAATATCCCCCCTTAGCCTCATGTGGAAGTGCGCCAGCAGAGACTACCTAGACCGCAGGTGTACATCTAAATCCACCCTTGTGCTTGGTTTTTCAGTATCTAGTACGAAAAGTAACCAACAAACTAACTTGGGAAGTAGGAGAGGAGGATTAATTCAGGGATCAAGTACATCAATGGAAGGAAAAAAGACTTTAATGTCATTTGGAGGAGCATTCTTAGGTGCATCATCCACACAGAATGTGAGTGCGCAGAATGTTGGATTCACCTCTGGAAGTGGAACTACCTCACAGACTATAGGGTTATAGTATAATACTACTGTCAGAGAACAAGGGAGTACATCTATAGGCTGTATTCCAATATAAAGTGGTGGATCAAGAGGTATAGGTGGTTCTAGTTCCGATGGGTCTGGTGGTTCTGGAGGCAGAGGGAACACATGAGGTTCTGGATCAGGTGGTCAAGGTCCAAAACAACCACATAAGATATATATGGAGATGTCTCTTTATTTTCTGTAATATAGAGGTATAGAGGTTTTTACTGAACATGTGCATGTGTGAAATCTTGTGGTGCTCTAAAGGGATCACAGGTACTAAGCGAAAGGCAAGTCAATTCACCACTACATTACAGGGGTGTGAACACAATTGGTATAGGAAGTTTGACCCTGATCAAAATTGCGTGGATTAAACAACATTGAGAAATTATTTCTTAAAAGAGTTCCATATCCCTAAGTTTGAGAAGAAGAGTATAAGTGGACTCAAGGATATCAAGAAAGGAACTATTGAGAGTGTACGGGAGTATGATGCTCATTTTAAGATACTTTCATCTAAGTTATCTTATGATATTCACGCTAGCCAACATGTGTAATGGTTTGTTGGAGGATTGATTAAACCTTTTAGAAGGGCACTGTCACATAATACATACACTTATCCATGTAAAGCATTGGAAGTAGCTTTGCATGCTGAGGCAATTGGGAGCATTGACACTGGCGTTAGTCCATTCCTAGAGACACAGATTGCAACTATGGAGAAGTAGTTAGAGAAGCTATCAGCAGATTCAGCCCATGAAATGTGCTCAGGAATTTGGTTTACAGATTGTGAAGTGGAAGGTCACACCAAGGATAGTTTTCCTCACAGATCTGTATAATCATTACTGTTAGGTGGTGAGATCTGTCATTTGAATCATGATGCTAGCCACTATCCTTTATTACAGCATGTGATAAGGAAGAATGTATATTTCTTTTACAAAATTTGTAGGTCCATGACTCATGATACAAAGGATTGTCAGCTGATTTTTCAGATCCAGGATGATTTAGACCTTGGGGTACGATAAACAAGTATAACAGATAATTCTAAGGGCAAGAATGAGCACCAGGATCAGGATCATAATCAAACATGCTATGACAGGAATGAGGGGCATTTTGAAGGAGGTCATGGAAGGGGACGTAGATATTGTGATGGATATGGAGGATGGGGTCGTGGTGGAGGAAGAGGAGAGGTCCCTCATGGAACATGTTATATGTGTGGATATCCTAACCACTATAGGCATGAATGTCCTCAGAATATTGCATGTTATTTATGTGGGAAGAACCATAGCTATGAAGAGTGCCCGAACTTATATGAGTATCTGAGTAAGCAACATAAGAAAGAAAAAAAAGGCACTGGGATGGTTAGAATCTAGTGTGTAGTATAATATTAGCGGATGCCCAAGATAGTAGAAGGACCTGAGGCATTGATAGTGAAGATTGCTACATGCGCTGAAGAAGCACGTGTGAGACAGGCATGGCACCAAAAGCCTACGATCACCAAGGAGGAGGTTTTGCATATGAGGTACCCAGATCCTGCTCATCAAAAGGAAGTTTACCTGGATACCATGGAGGTTCTAAGGAATCTTCAGGGTGAGATACAATACCTAAAGGAGTAAAATAAAGCATCAAAAATAGTCCAAATTGATATCTATGATCTGCGAGAGGTGTGTAAGATGTTACACCAGGAGAACATTATTCCATTATTAGGAAGTTGGTTAAAAGGGAACACTCTACATGAAAGTCTTGAGATCAGACTACATATTCTTCCTACAAATCTTCCCCGTAATAACATTGACTATGAAAAACAAATTACTCTAAATTCTATTATGGATGGGTGGTTATTGAGCAACATATTAATCGATACAAGTGCAGAAGTAAATGTGATTACATTAGATGCATGGGTATAAATGAGGAGGCCTCCATTGCAGCCATCATCTAATGTGTTATTTATGGAAAATTGGACTAAGGTCAATCCCATAGAAGTTTTGAAAGATGCATCTATAACTATATATAAGGGGCCAAGTTCACTGGGGATTTTGAGGTATTAGTACTTGTAGAAGAAGATAATTTTTTAGCCTTTCTTGAATGCCCTTAGTGTTATGCGAATAATGCTGACTTGAGACTCAATAAGGGGTATATTGTCTTTTAAAACAAGGAGGAAAGGGTTGTGATACCTTTGACAGATGGGAATTCTACACCATACGCTGAGCCTCTAAGTGAGGAGGATTTAAAAAAGTCTTATACGCGTTATTCAAGACCTAGAGATCAATGATCCATCAATAGAAGGCATCCTATAGTGGGAAGATTCTCATTCTATTAGTGATACTACAAGTATTTCTTGTGAAAATTGGTCCCATGGTACATATGAATTAGTAGGGTGCGAGGTGAAAAGTGTGGTTGCGTGCAATAATGAACTTAGTTCAATTTGATGGATAGCTAACATAGTGCCTTGGTATACATGTATAGAAGATCTTCCTGCCTTTCTGAGGCCATGGAAATAGTGGACATATCAAATTACAAGGAGAGATATGTTAGTATATACATTGTGCGAGATAATAGCACATTGGTGGGTAGTCCACAGAGATAATATTATACACTGGGAAGAGATTGGAATAACTTTGTCTACTAGGTTTATAAGGAACAATGCACCTACACAAATCTACACTTATCATGGTGATCAACCTATTCAGCATCACATTCAACAGTGTGAGAGACTCTAGAAAAAAGGACATGAAGCATTACTACCTTCACTCTGGGTACATAGATTGTATTTTACACTACAAGGATGCACAGGGTCTTGGTATGTATATGCAAAATTACATCGAGAAATTGTAAAATGACAAAATTTGACTGCAGGTATGATCCAAACTTTTTACTACTTCTCAACTAAACCTTCTGTGACAGAGGCATTAAAATTTTTCAAGCTCTTAACTATGGGAGATAGTGCAAAATTAGAAGAGCATATTCAAGAATTGTTTGGTGAGGCATAGTTTGGAGCATGTTTTGAAAAGGAAGAATAAATGGATTCCTTACTACTTGAACATGCTTTCCTTGAGAAAGAGAAAGGAAAGATGGTTTATGTCGTGGATGACGAGGAAGTTGAGAACTTGGATACTGAACATTCACAAGGGTTATGCGAGGTCTTGGATAGTGTAGACATGGATACATTTTCCTACCATGAACCTGTGAAGATAAAGAAGGTGAATATAGGTTCAGAGGCTGAGCCTAAGGAGTCCATAATTGGAGATTACTGGTCAGATTCAGATGTAGCAAATATCATCGAGTTACTCATAGGATTTTTTGGAATTATTCCCTCGAGCATGTCATGAACTTAAAGTCATGCATGCATTACTTGGGGAAATGAAGATCAAACTTAAGGATGGTGCCCAGCCAATTAGAAAGAGACCTTACAGAATGAATCCTAATTTGTGTGAAAAGGTAAAAGAAGAAGTTGATAAAATGCTGAAATTTGGAATTATCAAGCCTCTTGATGAGTCAGAATGGATTAGCCCAATGGTGATCAGTATCAAGAAGGAAGGATGGATTAGGATATGTGTGGAATACAGGGTACTAAATGCTACATGCATCACAAATCCATTCCCTACACCATTCAATTAGGAAATACTAGGAGTCGCAGGGTGTGAAATATATTCCTTCACAGATGAATTTTCTAGGTATCATCAGGTTAAGATTGCTAAGGAGGATCAAGAAAAGACAACATTTACTACTGAGTGGGGAAGTTTTTCTTATACTGTGATGCCCTTTGGATTGAAAAAAGTGCCTATTGTATTCTCGCACATAGTTGTTCAAGCATTTAAATATTTTATTCACAACTTCTTACAAGTCTACCTAGATGATTAGATAGTATATGGGCTTATGAAAGATCATTGTGACAATCTACGTTTAATGTTTGAACAACACAGACAATTGAGTATCTCTTTTAATATCAAGAAGTGTATATTTGCTATGCCATTTGGGATACTGTTAGAACATATAATCTGCAAGGAAGGTTTGCGTGTTGATCCAGCCAAGGTTGCAGCCATTTTAGGCCTGGAAGCGCCTACTAGTCAAAGTGAGGTGCACGTATTTTTAATTCATACATGATATTATAGAAAATTCATAAAAGGGTATGCCAAAATTGTTGCACCCTTGGAAATAATTACTGAAGGGGAAAGGTACATTTTATTTTGGAGAACCACAGTAACGTGCGTTTGAGATATTAAAAGAGAAACTTACTACCGCACCCATTTTATGCTTTCCCTCATGGGATAAACCATTTCATGTGTATGTGGATGCTTCTAGTATAGCCATTGGTGCTGTGTTAGCTCAACTTGGTGAAGGTATTATAGATCATCCAATATTTTTTAATCTAGTAAGAAGCTGACTCCTGCTAAATGGAATTATACAACTATAGAGTGTGAAGCTTTGTCAATGATCCATGCATTGTACAAGTTTTGACAGTAATTGTTAGTAACATCATTTTTCTGTGTTATATAGATCACATGGCATTGAATTACTTGGTAAACAAGCCCATTTTACAGGGGTGCATATGCAGATGGGTGCTCCTATTTCAAGAGTTTGACTTAACAGTTGTGGTGAAGCTAGGGAAAAGGAATTTTATACTAGATCATTTATCTAAAATCAATTCAAGAGAGGATCCACAGAACAATTGAAGAGACAATGTCGGATGCACAGTTACATAGGTTACAACCATGCGCCCATGGAATTAGAATACATTATTGTCTTTATATGAACAGGTATGGCATCAGAAGGATTGAAAGCATTAGAAAATAAGTGGCTTGCTATACGCGTGGAACCATGTTTATTTTAATCAATGGTGACCTCTACAAGCTAGGTAGAGATGGAGTATTACGCTGTTTTGTCTTGGAGAATGAGCATAAGGATATTATGGAAGAAGCTCATGGTGGTATTGTAGGAGGCCATTATGCAGGTGATGTGACTTATTAGACGATCATACTTGTTGGATTATGGTGGGAGATATTGTATAAAGATTGTAAATAATATTGTAAGTCGTGTGATCATTGTCAGCACCTAGGAAAACCAGGGAAAAGAGATGAGATTCCTTTTAGACAAATTATTAGTGCCAAACCATTTGAGAAATGGGCCATTAAATTTATAGTTCCTATTTCACCAACCGCGTGTAGGACTGGATCACTCTATATCATTACTTGAACATAGATTATCTCACGTGGTGGGTAGAAGAAACACCTACCAAGGACTATACGGACAACTACAGTAGCTAGGTTTCTATGGGATAATATTCTTACAAGATATGGATGTCCCTTAATCTTGATGAGAGATAGAGGTACACACTTTTTGAATGAGACAATAAGGATCCTATTAGATTAGTTTATGGTTGCACACCATAAAAATACACCTTATCATCCTCAGGAAAACGGAATTACTAAGGCCTTCAAGAATATTTTGAGCCAGAATTTGACAAAAATTTGTGATGTTGGAAGAAAGGATTGTGATGACAAAGTATCAGTTATTCTTTGGGAATATAAAACAACTTAGAAGAGATTGAATAAAGCCACACCATTTTATTTGGTGTTTGGCATGAAATTTTTTCTCCCTATAGAATTTATGTTACCTTCTTTACGTATTGTGTGCGCTGGATGTCTAGGTGATGAAAAATATTTAGAAGAGCGTATCGACAAGATGATTCAACTAGATGAGCACCGAGCCATAGCACAATGGAGTCAGAAGTAGGAAAAGGCCAGGTAGAAGGCATGGCATGATAGAAAAATAAGGGATAAGAAGTTTGAGATTGGAAAAAATGTACTTCTTTATGACTCAAATTTCTTATGCCATCCAGGAAAGCTCAAACTACATTGGTTGGGGCCATATGTTATCACTTCTATACTTGAATCAGGTTCTTTCCAGCTCTTGATGGAACATGGCTACCCAGTTACTTTAACGAGAGTAGGTTAAATCCCTACTATAAATAAGTCTTCTTGGTGTTTGTAATAAGGCAGTTTTTCCATTTAGTTTAGGTTTTCAATTCTATATTTCCCTAATGTATTTCCTTCATTGTCGTTATGCTTTGTCAATTTAGTTGTTATTCTTTTGTAATAAGCAGTGCTTACACACCTGAATCACATTATTATATGAATAATTTTTTATGCATAGAGGAATGCACATACTGTTTCGTGTGGGGTGGTTATCGTTATCCAAGAAAAAGAATGTGGGAATTAAAAGGTGAAAGGAATAAGCTGTTACGTGTGTGCTTTAAGTCAAAAGAAGATTTCTTATCAAAATTGACCATTATGGAGATGAATGAAAGAACAATATAATGCGAGCTAAGTAGAGGCCATGTTAGCTACCAAGAGAAGGTACAATGATGAGGTATTCAGGTACAAGAGCACCTACTAAAGATAAATTCTGTGACTAGAGGGTAGGAAGACATGCTAGAAGTTTATAGATGGGCATGAAGATGTACCACGTGGAACAAATGGATTTGGTCAATGAATGAGAGGATATTTCTTAGGTGAAGGAGTAATAAATGCATCAAAATTTGAAAAACTTTATACAAGGATGGGATATAGATTCATTTTTACCATTGTGAACTAAGAGTATTTGAAGAAAATAGATCCAAGTGCAAAGAGCCGGGTGATCAAGTTAAGGTGCGAAGGGTGTGAAACAAAGAGTGACAACTAGATCTGTGCGACAAGGAGCTTGCGTCCCAAGTGGTGAAGGGTTTGAGTGAAGTAGGGAGATAGAAAAGAGTTAGGTTACAAAGTTTCCACCTAGGGCACAATTGAATCAAGCTAGGGTTTGATTCGAAAATTTGTAGAGTTGAAGATGAGACATTTGCAAGGTAAAAATGGCACCAAAGAAGGCATCTACAGCAGTAGTAAAAGGAAATAAGAAGGTGGTCATCGAGGAATAAGATATGGCACCTGAAATCCATTTTCCAAAGATGTAATACCCAGAATGAAGTCGTCATCATCCAAGAATGAGATTAACCCATCAGAAAGAGAAAAGTGAGTGAATATAATCACAGGAGTTCGGATAACAAGAAGGAGCTTGATTCATTTCTCACTGCTAGAACAAACAAGCTCACGGATGAGGACATGCCAGTATATGATGATGTGGGTGATAATATTTTGAAGAGAATTGGGGTCTACTAGTTGTATGAGCTTCCGTATTTTGGGAAGTATGGGCCCTTGTATCAGTGTCTCATGAGTAGGGTGTACATGAAGACTTCTTCTACTTTGTAGGACACATAGTTAGAATTTCATCTAAACTTGTCTCATTAGTTACATGTATGAAGGCCACATGGGGAGACATAAAAGGTGATCTTGTAGATAAATCCATGATTGTAAAGACAAAAAAGGAGTTGGGTTACCTGAAGGGTCCACACGGAATGGACATAGATAAATTAAAGAGTTGTCTAGTTGTACAAGCTGCAGCACACCTTGTTACCAAGCTGAATGATCAAGAGCGGTGGTCATAGGTAAATACTATGTGGTTAAATGTGGTGCATAAGATGTTCAAAAGGGATAATATACAACATTATAGGCTATATTGCAGAGAAAATATTCGAAGAAGCATGTACATGATGGAAGATTAGCTTTGGAGTTGTTTTACTATCACTAGTATTTATGGAGATCAGAGTACCAGATAGACCGAAGGAGAAAGTATGGGAATACCCCATGGAAAACAAGTCCCCAGCTGAAAGATTCAGTAAATACCTATGCAAGGGGGCCATGACAAATGATGTAAAGCAAAGGGTGGAGAAGTGGTATGATAGGCTCTATGTGACATTGTGGGAAGAGTGGTGCATCCCAATGGACTAAGGAAAAAATTGTCTGTGCCTGCTTCTAGAGAACGATAGTGTAAAAGGATTTATTCAGCTGGGAGTTAATGGGTGAGGATATGGTGACTGTGCACACTAGAAATAAAATATCATGGTCAATGCACACCCACATGGATGATCCTGACTTTGATGTGTGTGAAGAGTCATGCATTTCGAGGTAATTGAAGAAGGCACCTCAAGCTAGAAAAATGACAGTAAAGCCTACTGTCATGTCAGATGAGCAAGTCAACAATGCATTAGTAAAATTTTCCACTAAGGTGGCCAGAAGAAACATGGAAAATGTTTCCATGATCAAAGCGTTGCATGAAGATTTGAAGATAAAGGACGCGAAGATAGCGTGTAGAACATAGGAAAGGGACTTCACGTAGAAGAAGAACACGGTGTTCATAAGCATCACAGAGGAGATTGGGGACAATGTAATCAAATCAAGGCTACACTTGGAGGCCAACATACCACATACATTTCCTTCAGTGATACACTATGCGGGAAACTTGGTGGACTTGGTACTCGAAGATGAAGCTCTACGTATGCAAGCACCAGAATGATTTGAACAAGATGTTGATCAAGAGAAACTGTATGTGATGAGAACAATTACATCTTATGAAGGGATGCTGCAAGCATTACAGGAATTATTGAAGAAAGTAGACCATGCTTTAAATGTATGCACAACTCTAGAGGTGCTTATCAACATCAAGACCCTTGAAGAGAAAAATGAGGTCCAGAAAGTGATGAAAGATGAGACATTGGGCTATGAAAAAAGGTTTTCAATGGTTAAATAGAAGTGCGAGGCCCTGAAAGCAACATAAGAACCACTAAAGACTTGGCTAGAAGAGCTTGGAAAACTAATTATGCAGAAGATGGACCTTTTAGAAGGAAGAATGACATCAATGTCTAGTGTTGTGTTGGTTCTGCAAAATGAGAAGGGGGAAATTATGAGGGATGAGTTGGAATCCATTACTGTGGACATCCCAGAAAAAGTAGAGGAAGCACTCACTAACTGACAGATATTGGAGGCCAAAATAGAGGAGAAGAATCCATATTTGATAATGCAAACTGATACATAGGAGGTTTCCTAATAACCTCATAAATATTATTTATTTATCCACATTCTTTCATTATTATTATTTCCATTCTTCTAATCTTTCCTTCAATTTTTGGAGATGCCCATTGTTAGGATGATAATGATATTAGTGTGGGGTAATTTTGATCAAAGAATACTTGTCTAAGATCACAAAAGAAGAGCCCACGTAGGATAGAAGGCCCGGAACTAAGGGCGCAAAAGGACAGGAAGTACCCGCGCGTGGAAGACAAGTTCAAATTTCTGGACTTAGCCTATTTTGGGCATGAAGACCTATTTTTGGAAGATGGCATGTGGAAAACATCAATAATTCAGAGACGTGCACCATGCATTATCTATCTTTGGGGAAGCATTTTGAAGTGTATGCATGGAGACAAGTTGAGAATAGAATCGACACTTCAGTTAACTGCAAAAGAACTATAGCTATCAAACTTGTATGTGTGGCTATGATTGTAAACGTCATGTGGCTATTAATAGCATGTGATCCATTTTTGGAATAGATAAGTAGTGAAGGGAAAGTCCCCACCCTATATATATGGGATGTTAGGTACATAGTAGAGAGAGAGTTGGATGTATAAATGTGTGAGATGTATGTATGTGTAATAGAGAATATACGGATATGACTAACTCACTGTATCAGTTCCATATGCACATTGGTATAGATTGACATTACTATAAGGAGATTCTTTATTTATTAATAAATGGAAGATACTGGCTAAATCTAAGTGTCATTTTGTGTGTAGTTGAGTAGTGGATGTTATAAATTCAATCATGATTACTGTTTAAGCTTGTTTTTTCATAGATCTGAGGGTAACATGCATTATATAATGATGGATTATTTATGAGTCTATATGTTTCTTCCTTCATCATGTTAACATACCATTACAGTAACCCTAAAGATGGACCTGGTACCTTTGCGCGCTTCAGGTGAGTGCTAAGTCTAGGCTGAGTGATGTGCCAACACGACTAGGGTGTTATCTTGGTAAATTCTAGGCTGCATCACTAGATAATCAAATCACCTTTTATTTTGGAGAAAAAAATCTCACTTTTCCATATTTAAGTCAATTTAATTTTCCTCGAGCCTTGTCCAGTTAATACTTATTGAATCCTCATCTTTCCTTAGCTTTTATCCTTTGTATCATGACACATTTCTTTGATTTGCAACTTTTCTCCTTTCCTAGCAGATTTTTAGTCATCCATACATTTTCTTTTCTTTGTGGCTCTTTTAATGTTTTGTGGATTTCCTTCTTGTCTGCTACCTTCCCATCATTTTTTTCCATGTTTGTAACTCTATCCCTTTACCTGCAGATTTTTTCATTCATAGTGGCTATCTTCCGTCATCAACGGCTTTACTGTTCTTCGTGGCTTTTCCCTTTATGTGAGGCTTCCTCAAGACTTCCTTACTCCTGTATTTTCACCTTTGAAATATTCATAGTTACACAGATATTCTTTCACATCCACATCCTTACCATTCTAACTTGCGGTTCATCCTTTATCTTCTTTTTTCTTTGGTGACTTCATCCTTTTACTTATAGACTTCACTAAGCTTTCGTGGCTTATTCTAGAGTTCTAAGGATTCCTACAAACTTTGGTAGCTATCTCCTTATGTCTGAGGCTTGCACAAAAGTAGATTAAGTTCCTTAAAACCTATACTTCACCATCCTGAAGCCTTTGTGAGATGAAACTACTAATCAACATTCATCTTTTTGGCTTTCTCTCTTTACCAATTAACCCTTTTGTCATTAATGCAACTTGACATCAATGAAAACACATATGACAATGAGAAAGGTCTAACAATCTCCCCCTTTGTCATTAATGGAAACAACTCAACACTTCAATACCGCATAGAAACATACACCCTTTTGATGGAAAAATAATACTTGCATACTTTTTTTTTGTATACATGGTTTCTAAAAACACTCTGTAGCTCTCCCTTGGAAGATTTCTATTTTCAGATTCTCTCCCCCTTTGACAATAATGACAAAGGGCCATCTATGCTGCATGATGATGAAAATTCAAGTAAGTTGGATAATACATGTTCTTACCTCAAGAAACTCCCCCTAGAAAAAATGCTTATGATCCTTATCAGTTGGTATGCTCGCAGTCAACACTCCCCCTGAGTTGATGCATACTTTGATAAAATATAGCTAGCATACTAGCTCCCCTTGTCATAAATATTGTTGGAACTCATATTACTAGAGAATTCCCCCTCACTTTATCTGAACAACATCTAGTTGTTGGTGGGATCAGGATTGACCCCCAATTCATTCCTTAAATTCTCAAAAGTATCTTTTAGTAGTGGCTTGGTCATAATGTCTGTAATTTCTTCTTTTTTTCTCACATATTCTAGACTAATTTTATTTTCACTCACTTTTTCCCTAAAGAAATGATATCTAATTGGAATATGTTTTGTCTTTGAGTGGAATACGGGGTTCTTTGAGACACTTATTGCACTTTTACTATCACAAAACATGGGAATTAGACTATCATATTTTACCTTGTAATATTCCAAGGTCTGTTTCATCCATAGAACCTGAGTGCAGCAAATTGTGGAGGCTATATACTCTTATTCACATGTTGAGAGTGTCATTAATGATTTCTTCTTTCTCAACTAAAAGACCAAATAATTTACAACAAAGAATGCTCCGCCACTTATACTCTTTATGTCATCAACACTTCCTGCCCAATCAACATCCGTATATATGTTTATGCTGAAGTCATTGCTCTTGGGGTACCACAGTCCATAATTAAGTGTTCCCATCAGATATATTAGATTTATCTTTACTGATTTAAGGTGTGTTTCCCTTGGTTATTCTTGGAATATTCCAACTAGGCCCACCGCCTGCATGATATTTGGTATAAATGTCATGGAGAAGAGTAAACTTCCTATCATGGATCTATATAGCATTTTGTCTACTTTTTGTGAGCAATCCACTTTGCTCAACTTGCAGCCCACTTCCATTGGTGTTCTTATAGGTCTAAAATATTCCATCATGAACCTTTTTCTATAATTATTTTATATACTTTATTTGGGATATGAAGTTACCTTAATCTGACTAATTGATTTATAAGCCCAAAAATAATGATAGGTCTCTCAGCATTTCCATTTCAAATTTTCTTTCATTATATCAGAAAATTCAAAAGTCACTCTATCTTGATCTCCTCCAAAAATGATATCATCCACATACAAAATGAATATGAGAAGATGATATCCTTCTTCCTTGATGTAGAGATTAGTGTTTGCAACAAATTTTCTAAAACCTTACTCAATGAGGTATGAATATAATCTGTTTTACCAAGCTTTACGAGCTTGTTTCAATCCATACAATGTTTTTTTTTCAACTTGCACACAGTATTTATCTTCAGTTATTGAAAATCCACCAGGTTTTTCAATATATATCTCTTCATTCAGAAAACCATTAAGAAAGGTTGATTTCACATCCATCTGAAACACTCTGATTTTTTTGTAAGCTGCATAAGCCAGAAAAAGTCTTATTGCTTCCATCCTTGCCAGTGGTGCAAATGTTTCATCAAATTCAATTCCTTCCATTCATGCATATTATTTTTACACAGGTATATCCTTGTTTCTCATTACTTCTCCTTTTTCATTCAACTTATTTCTGAAAACCCACTTTGTCCCAATTACATTTTTTATCCTTTGGTCTTGGCACATGAGCTCCCAAGTTTCATTCTTTTCTATCTAATCTAGTTCTTTATTCATTGCATCCACCCAATGCTGATCTTTGCTTGATCCTGAAATGTTCTTGGGTTCTATCACTGACATGAGTGCTATATATTCATGTTTTTATGGATCCTCTTAGTCTTATTATTGTGATAATGTCTCCTTTTCTGTCTCCAATGATATTATTTTATGGATGATCCCTCTTTACTTGTCTTGAGGGTGTCTTAGTGTCTGGTATTTCTTCCTCTTCATCTAATTATTCTTCACAAAAAAAATTTCCATTTTTTCATCCTTTACTTGTTCTTCATGATCATTACAGTGTTGAGTACTGGAATTGGAAGTCTCATCCACCTTCACATTTTTTCTTTCTACAATCGTCTAAAACATTTTATTGCACATTTAAGCCACACTGACTGCTGAGTAACCAAGAAATATCCCTTCATCACATCTTGAGTCGAATTTTTCCAAATTATCTTCATCGCTTTTGATGTATCACTTGCTTCCAAAAACTCTTATGTGTTTCACATTGATAAGCCTATTTTCCATAATTCATACAGTGTTTTATCACTGTTTACTCTCAGTTGAGCTCTATTTAAAATGTACACCATTGTATAGACCACATCACTCTAATATCTATATGGTAGTTTAGATTCATTCAACATGGTTCTTTTCATTTCTTACATAGTCATGTTCTTCCTTTCAACAACCTCCATTTTTTTGAGGTGTTCTGGTGGCTAAGAATTGTATTCTAATTCCATTTTCTTCACAAAATTCATCGAAATCATTAGACCATAATTTTGTGCCTCTGTCTAATCTTAAGCATTTAATCTTTTTGTTCTTCTCATTCTCCACCAGTGCCTTGAATTTATTAAATTTGTTTAAGGCTTATGAATTTTGCTTTAAACATGCTACCCATGTCATTTTTGTGTAATCATCTATCAATACCATGAAATACACCTCACCTTGTATACTTTCAGTTCTAGTAGGTGTGTTTCTGAATAGCGATGCATACATAAGAGCAAAACAGATAAGGTAAGGGTCAGGAGGAATACCTTTAAATGAAGGTGGAAGGTAGAGTGCATGGGTTTTGATTTTTTGATCCAATGTTAATTGCGAGAACTTCCTTTTTACTAGGGGGAACTAACTATGAATACAAAACAAAACCACAAATGGAATATTAAAAAATATATGTCATTGGATTGTCATCATATGTTAGATCCGAGAAGTGTGATACTTCCTAGATGGATTTCAATCCATTGTTTAAAACAACTTAATGAAATAAATGATGTAAAACCAATAATGTCTTACTGTATTTAATATGAATTTAGGTGTCTCATTCAAGTACAATAAACAAATTCAATCTAACAGGCTAGGTTATAATTAGATCTTGAAGTTAGATAGGAAAATAAGCTGGTAGGGACAGGTTAGGGTCAAGATTTTTGTGATTTAGTTTATTTAGGTAAAATTTTATGGGGTTGCTGTTATAGGCAGTTTTACTAGACAAAGAGACCAATGTTGGTCTAGTATGACTGATGTCAGTTGAGGATAGACTGATCAGTGGTTTAGGTTAAACCGGTGTCGGTAGGGTCTAGATGATAGAAACTTGATGAAATTTGGTTTTGGTGAGTCTCTGTGATTACACAGAGAATGGTGAGGTTGATGAAGGTGTTGGGAATACTCAGAGATACCTAGAGGTGGGTATGGAAGGCTGGGGGGTTATATCTGGTTAGGAAAAGGAATTGGAAGGAAGGTGAGATATAATGGGATGCAAGGAAAACTATAACTCTCAAACAGAAATAGAGAAACTAATCCAAATAAATATAGGAAGGCACATATCTAAATGTACTTACTTGTACTTGAATGATACGTGGTGGTTAGATGGAGGTGATGATTGATCCATGGAACTAATGGTCATTTCCATGGTCGTGCTTCCCAGAATGTTACTGCGAATGCTTTCCCTTCAGATGAGTGCTTAGTTATTGGTTCAGGATGTCTAGATGTGTAGGAATGCTCTGGTGCATGCTTGCATGCAGATATCTCTTCTCTAAAAACTTGAATGATTCTTCCAACCTCTCAAAAAAGGTTACCAAAGTGGATATATGGTAACCGATGATGGTTTAGGGTGACTGGTGTTGGTTTCAGGTTGACTAACATCAGTTCAAGGTGGGAAATCCTAGGTTTGCTAAAATGACAGATCTTGGCAATATTTTTGATCATCTCTATCCATTTTTTATGGATCAAAATGGAATGTTGCACTTAGATAAGTAGGCATGTAGTTAGAGGAAGAATAGGCATGTGATTTTAGGGTTGAACTAAGTCTTAGTTTGTTATGGTAAGCTAGGACTAAGTCCTAATTAGTTATGGTAAGTGGATATTGTGTCCTAATAAAAAGGAAACATGCTAAGAATAGGTTTATGTTGAGGTGTCTAGGTGATGTGGTGGGGTGAGGTGTCTAGGTGAGGTGGAAATTAGTTTAATTAAGGTAATTAAATAATGAATATTGTGAGAATGGGCATGAATTTAATTGTAGGTAATTAAATTAATATACATGTGGGGTAAAGGGGGAGTGTTACCTAATTTTGGTGTCTACAGTAGGACAGCAAGAGATCTATATGAATCAAATCTAGAGGTTTAGTTGTAGATTATTTCTTTGACTTGAATTATCTTCTTGTTTTTTTTACCATGTAGGCATGATTTGCAAAGATTATGTGCTAGTTTCACAATTTTTGGCATATGTTTCACACTCCCTTTAGTAATTAGTTTTTCCATATTCTCAAAGCTCATGTGTTCCAATCCTCATATGCCACAACCAACTGTAATCAAACTTACTTGTGAAGAATTTTTCATTATTTATTTCATTTAGCACATACATGTTATTCTTTGTAATTTTGGATTTTACAACTTTATTTCCTATTACGTCATTGATGATATCACAACCTTTGTCATGGAAGATCAGACTATATCCCCATTTGTACATCTGACTCACACTTAACAGATTGTGCTTGAGGCCTTCAATGTATAGAACATTTTTTGTGATAGTCTTTCTATTATCTAGACTCAGAGTTCCTTTTCCAACTATATTTGTTGAATTGTTATCACCAAATCTCACAACACTTGATGCATTGTTTGACAATGAAATGAATTTTCTTTTGTCACATATCATATGGCTATAGAATACAATATCTAGATACCTATTGGTATGAAAATCTATCGGGAGGGTAGATCTATGGATAGACAAGCCAACAGTGTACAGGGCATAGCCCCTCTTTGAGACAACAAAGTGAAACTAGTTTATTGTTATTTTGCCAGTACGAGAAACTACGTAAGTCCTACAATATTCTTCCTTCAGGGAGTTTGGGATCTCATCCCAGTAGGGGTATTTCCAACTGAGAACATAGGAAGGAATGAAGAGAGGAATGGAGATAGGATAGATTTAAAGAGAGAAAAGAAATGAATTCCAAAGTAGAAAGGTTAGAGGGTTTATGTTTTTTGACTGGTAGTGAACAGAGAACCAAACCTACTTGCATAAACGAACAAAGCAATACTGATGAGCAAATTAAAAAAAAGTAGAGATAGATCTGATAGAACAGAACACATAGATCTAACTTAAGAAAGATCTAATACACATAACACATCCATTGAGCACAAATTCTTAATATTCTGTATTAATATTTTCTTGTGTTACAAAAAGTACAAAGCCTTTTCCATCTCACTTCTATTTTTTCATCTAAAAAAATGTTCACCACTTGAATACCACAAAGTATCCAAGTATATATAGCAAGGAGAAGGAGAAAGAAGGCAAAAAAGGAACCAACAACTATTTACAAAATATCTACAAAAATATCAAAAAGTCAACTGTTGACTTTAGGGACAATTTAGTGGATGCCAACATCTCATGGTGTAATATGGATGATGTCATCATTTGTGCCAACATAATTTTAAATACTTTATAAAAATGAGAATAACCCCAAGAGGAAGAAAGCCTATTCATCATTATCCCACGACTAAAAAGCGAGTATTCCTACTTCTGCTCAAGAGAGGAAATGTGAAATTGAGCTTGATAATCCATGATATTTGCTAATCATTGGTTGAAGTTGATCCTGAGTAGGACCCTTGGTGTGATTTCCGATGAGTTCAAAATTCTCCCATTCATCTCTGAGATCTCTCTGGGAAGCTTGAAGTATTCATTACCTGCCTCCATTAGGTATCCAACAAAATCACGGTAGGCCAGAAGATTGTTGATAGATTCTAGTGTCAAAAGTGGCTTCTCAGCCCTAAACTTTGTGACACGATCTCCTTGAAGAGCCAAATAGTGTATCGTCTACGTTCCTCAAGGAGTATGATGCACACTGAGAAATTCTGGAGACATTCTTAGGATGATCTTGTTCTTTTTGATGCATTGCATCCAAGAGCCTCCTCCTTGACTTTTGTCAATCTTCTCCAAGACAAATTCCATCTGGTCTACCCGATAGTCCAAAGCAGCAAGGACTTTGTTGGGTGCTCTTGAGGTGATTGAAGACACTAAATTTTACTAAGTCATCAACTGAGCAGTTGAGAATCTTCTTGGAATGTCTCATGTTGTAACCTAGCGTGGTCCAACTCTTCAGAGATAGGTCCTACAATCGCCTGGAGTTCCTTATTAGCCTGATCAATATTCTGATACAGCTATGTGAACTTTACGTTATCACTTCCTCACCATCTTTGAGGATCTGGTATCTCCAGGTGGATACTGCCATACCTTGCTCACCAGTCTTGGCGTAATAATTTATATTTTGTTGACTAAGGGCCTCAGGAGTTTGGGTGGCAGTTACAAGAGGTGCACCATCCATTTTCTATAGGGCTTGGAGAAGATGTTTGTTCTATTCTTTCAGTATCCTTTTCTCTTCCTTTGCTTCCTGAAGATATTTTGCAGAAAGGGCATCCACTGCGGATAGGGCCTCTCCCTGTAGGCTTTCTGAGGACATTCCCATTATGACTTACGTCACTGTTATAATCTCTAGGAGACAAATATTTTTTATCCTTTAAGGGATCATGCTATGTGATCTCCATAACCCTTTCACCTAAAGCGCTCTGAGAGAAGTGGGTTATTGGATTTTTCTTCTTAGCTCCTTTTATTGGGATGATGGATAATTCCATAGGTGTAATGGGGACTTTCCTCTTATGCTAGACTCAGGTGTTTGGAGATCCATTCTAGACTTAAGGGAGTGGGACCAGAGGGAGAAGAGGGAATGGAGGTGGAAGAAGGAGCAGCCACAGTGGACTGTAGGGAAATGTGTCGAGATGCTCAATAGAAGCATTGATAAGAGAAGCCAACTCTCCAAAGTGCTCACAGGGGTAGGAGTCATTGTAGGATAGGAAACTGTGGGGGCGGAAGGGATCTGAGAGATATGAGAGAAGAAATGTTGGGGGACATATTGGTGAGGAGAAGAGAAGATGGAGGAAGAGGAAGGGGGAACAGTAGAAGATGGGGGAGAAGACACAACCAAAGGAGTGGTTGCTTGAGTGACGCGAGGAGGGGAATGAGGAGCCAAAGATGGGATGGTGGGAAATTCACTGGTTACAACAGTGGCAACACCCTGAGTGGATGTGCCCATTGGAAGACTTACCTGCCTCTTCTTCTTCTGGGGAGACCAAGATTACTACCTACTCCTAAGCATGAGTGAAGGAAGGACTCTCATGAGTTTGTTCCTGAGTAGTTTTTGATTCTCCCTCTTTGTATCTTTCCCTTTGCCTTTTGGCAAGTGCTTTGGCTTATAAGGTGCATCGCCCATAAGGGAGATGTGGTGAAGTCTACCCAAAGGAAAATAAGACCGTTCTTCCTGCACCAATGCTCTGTGCACTGTAGAGTTCCCTTAACCCTTTCCTCAATAGTTTGAGGTGAATTTATTCTATCAATCTTAGACAAATGGCTAGTTGTCCCCATCTGTATCTAGATAGACCTAATCAAATTCTTTATTAGTTGCTTGGAAACCTTTCGGGACAATGGCCACACCATATTGGATGATTTCTACTAGAGCCAGGCAAGAGTGATGCTTTAATCTAAGCTCGACCTCATGATACAGATCGATATAGACATCCTCGATCTGTGCGACATGAATCCGATCAAGATATTTGCCCTTGAAAGGTAATTGCAAGGATCGAAGGTTGGCCTCGCCGAGTAAATTATGTTTCAAGTTGAGAAACTCCAGCTCCGCAAACATTTCCTGGGATTTGGTATGAGAAGTGCAAGTTATACCTACCCACTGGTGAGGGGGAATAGGATTTCCACCCTTCTTTCTTTTTAGGCACTTCTCATGTGATATGTGATAAGCTATCTGGATAGCTCCAATAGGATCAAATTCGTTCCCACATACCTTGGTAACTTGGTGGGCTCCCCCAAGAAGTTAGCGGCTCTGAGATAAGTGAAAGTGGGGAATTGCGTAAATAACACCCCCTACTTCTCTATGGCAGTAACCACACTCTTAGTTGTTTGACCATGAGTCATATTGGGCCTCAAGAGGTAGATGATGCTATAGAAGAAGGCATCGTTGATCTTACTGAATTGTGTGATGCTGTTTTCCAGTCTCAAATCTTGGTAATACTCATATATTTATCACTTGGGGCCACACCCCACATCGACTTAGTGCTGGGTAGTCTATTTCTAAGGTAGTAGTGTATACCATGTAGGAGTTCATGTAGAACCTTCCCAATTGTTGAGATTTGTTGAAGCTTGTTCGAAGATAGTGCTGCTGATGATCTCTGCCCATTCAAAACGTTGATGAGGAATGTTTTTGCTCATTGTTTCCAAGTATCTGAGCATCCATTTATGAAAGTAATGGGCATCAAGAAGCCCAAAGACCCTGCTCAAGAAGGTGATGGTGTCACTCAGATCCTCTGAGAAGTTGCTGCGATGAATAACTTGTAGCCACCTAGCTGATCACCTTCTTGTTTTTCAGGTATACTTCATTCATCAAGATACATGCATTTGTCTTCATTTTTGTCCTATGCCTTTATGCAGTATTCTTGGCTTATTGCAACAAAATGCTAGTGGTGGGGGATACCAAACATAATATCTAAGTGCTAGGTAGTGAGGTTGATTATTACCTCACCCTTCTCATTCTTAACACATCTTGTGTCCTTATTGTAGTAACAGCAACCCACCACCATCATGAACTTCATTGTTTACTATGTTCACGGGTATTCCTGTAGTGAAATGTAAACCACTGCTGACCAATTTTTCCATCCATGGACTACCTATGACCTTCTCTGGTTCTGGCCCAGAAGTCCTCCATATCAATATGACCAAGTTCTAAATCCCTGATGTCCTAGGTCACACTATGCAAAGAACTCGGGCATCCTAACCCTTTGGTATTTGTACTTCATTTCTTCTTCTGTGAGTTTGGCCTTACCCTTAGACTTGGTTCAGCTTCTTACTTGATGAAGACATGTGCAAATCTGAGTTCAACTACTGGATCAAGAATATATATAGATGGAAGAAACAATGTCGTGGGTCCCTTGAATACGATGACAGAAAGTTACACACGGGGGCTGATAGGAGCGTTGACAAATGCAGAGGAATTAACCTTTTTTCACATTTTTTCAATCGTGAAAATGACAGGCTCGGATGCACCTATTTATAGAAAAAGGTGTAATAAATGCGTCACCAACCTTTTTGCATGGTGCACCAAAGTAGATGTCAACATGGAAATATTTGTGCCCTTATCATGGATTTGGGACTGTCAACATTAATTTTTTAGTGCTTTGGCACACCATTTAGGGGCGCAACATTTTGAATGTTCGACAAGGATGGCGGATGTGCCTTTGTGCCCAGGCTTGAGAAGGATGCATCATGGGGGGTGCACTACATTTTAAATGTCGACACTCCAAAGGATACGCCAAAGGAAAAGAAAGGGGCCACAAATTTATTTGATGTTGCATGAATAAAAACTACACCCAACCAAAAAAGGACCAAAAGACTAAGTTCGAAAAACTAGATTCTTCCAAAAAGGGATTTTATGCCATCCTGAATGTTTAAGGGACCTCAACAGGGAACCAAATTTTTTTTTTGATATGGTTACCTGTAAAATTACCCTTGTCAATTTTACAGGATAACAGCTGGCTCTTTCTGGGGGACTATCTTTAAGCAAAGTTTAAGGGTAGAGAATCGCAGATCTACATGTGCCTATCCATTGGGTTACAGAGTCAAAAACAAGGGTGATGAAAAAGGAAAACACACAGACCAACAAAAGAAATGACACATGACAAAAACAAACAAAAGACAAAAACAAGAACACAACTAAAGTCAAACTGTACAAAGAAGAGGGTAAGCTCTACTTCCTCAATATTTTGAGATGCTACCCGTTATAGGGAAGCGAGAGCTCAGTTCTATCCAGTTATGAGAGATAGAGGCTATTATCTCCATTAAGCTGTTTGATCTTGAAAGGCCCCTCTCTATAGAGAATCAAATTTTCCATGCATGCCCTTTGGCTCTCTTCGCTTGTCCCATAAAAGGACAAGATCTCCCACCTGGAAGTCCCTCTGCTTAGCCTTTTTATCGAAAATGTCTTTTGACCTAACTTCTGATGTTCAGTGATCCTGTCGACCACTCTTACTTTTTTTTCTTCAAGCTCTGTTAGATACATGACCCTCTTTTTCAAGATAATTTTGGAAAGTCTCATTTTTGATTGCTTGTGCCAAGTGCAGAGCAGGAAGTTCCATAGAAATGAGAAGCTCAGCGTCAATTCCATATAATACTTGAAAAGGCTGACATACCAAGAGACCTCTTTCAGAGTAATACGGTCCACCCACAAAGCGTCATACAATGACTTGTGCCAGGACCGTTGATTCTCATCTGACAAGCTTTTGTATGATGGTTACTAAGTTCTTATTATTGGATTCTACTCTGACCATTTCCTTGGGGGTAATAATCCGAGGCAAGGGCCAAGGTTATCCTGTATTCATAGCAAAAATTGATAACTTCTTGTGAGGAGAAGTTGGAAGCATTATCAGCAACAATCTTATGTGGGATTGCCAAACCTCATACGATGATATTTTCTTTGATGAAGTTGCAAATGACTTAAGAGGTGGCATTCTTAACAGGTATGGCCTCCACCCATTTGGTGAAGTAATATGTTGTTGTTAGGACATAACTATGTTCTGAAACTTGATTGAGAATGTAGTGCTCCAATAAATTCGATTCCCCATTCCTTGAATGGTTCATCAATGATGAATGGGCCTGAGGGGAAAAGTAACCAATTTTGGTTTGCCAAAAAACTATTGGTAGAGCTCATATTTTACTACCCAGGTGGATGTATCTTGAAATAGAATTGGCTAGTAGTACCTAGCCCAGATGATCTTATGTGCTGTCACAGACAAGGAGAAGTGACCTTCACAAGCTGAGTCATGAAAAATTTCAAGCAATTTGATCTATTGTGGTTCGTCAACACATCGCAAGAAGACGCCATCAATACCACGTTTATATAAACCGTCATTCCATATGACATATTTGGCTGCCCTGAGCTTTACAATATGCTTCTCCTTTGAAGTTAGATGATCTAGACACTTACCATAAGTGATAAATAAAGTGATATCGGAGTAGCATTCTTCACTAATCATGCAACAAATAGAACCATAGGTAGAGAATCAACTTTCTTTAGTTTACCCTGCACTCCGTCGGTATAATCAACTTCCCCTTTAGGGACCTCTGAACCTTTTTTTTCAGCCATAAGATAACATAGGCCCTTACCTCTTACTAGATTTATTGGTTTTATGTCTAGATCATACTCTTGGACCTTTGCGATCTAATTACCTCATAAGCTTCCTAACTCCTGTTGAGTTAGGATAGACTTCACTACTCGTGTCAGGGACCAACACTACTGTATGAGAGTTTAGGATGTAATACCGGAAGTTCTTGACCGCTTTGACAACAGCAAAGGTGCATGATTTTCCAACTAAGACATCTTAAATTCATGAGGCTTGAGAGGAGAGCTCATGAACTGCTATTGGAGATTAAACATCCTCAGGAGTTGTTTTGCATTAAGATGGCCGATACAGTATGCTCAGATGCATAACTGTACATGATAAAATCTGTGGAGAAGTCGGGACATACCAAGACTAGGTGCATGAGAAACAGAGGCTTTTATATCCTCAAATGATCACCTTTCCTTCTTTGCTCTACCGGAAAGTTTGTAGACCCTTTCATCATATTTGATATGTGATGAGTCTTCTTAGCAAAGTTCAGGAACAAAGCGTCCTGAGAAAATTTCACTTTTCCGCAGAAGGAGTCAACACCAGTCTTGCTTGTAGGTAAGGTAAGGTTCTGAATGGCATTAACCCTTTCAACATCTATCTTTGTCCCTTCCTTACTGACAACATGTCCCAACAAATTTCCTTCAGTGACCCCAAAAATAGACTTTTTCAGATTTAAGGAGATTCTGTGTTCTCTGGCATCTAATCAATACTTGCTCCAAATGATCACAATGATCATTTAACGTTATTTAGAGACCACAGTTAAGTCATCTAAATAAACTATGATGACCTTTCCCATCATACCTTTGAATGTAAATTCCATTGCTCACTGAAAGGTGGCACTGGTGTTGGTCAAGCCAAAAAGCATCTTGTTATAGGTGAATGTGCCCCAAGGAGTAGTGAATGTTGTTTTGAATCAGTTCTTTAGGTGAGACCTCAATCTGATTATATCCTGAAAAACCATCAAGCATGGATAACATCTCTCAACCAATTACTACTTCCAGAACTTGATCCATTATGGCCAGCAGGTAGTTTTCCTTCAAGGATGCCCGATTCAGGTTACAAAAATTTATGCATATGTGTATCTCACCATTCTTCTTTCATACGGGCACAATATTTGTGACCCAGGTACTATGATGAATAGTAAAGATAATCCTTACAACTAGCATCTTCTATATTTCCACCTGGATGGTACCCGAAATCTTAGGATTATAGTGCCTCTATTTCTGGCAAAAGGGTTTGACATCTTCTTTTAATGGGATGTCATGTTGAACATCCTTTGGCTTGAAAGACTTTAGATCGGCATAAGACCATGCCAATACATCCATATATTTCTTGAGCAATTTGACAAACTTCCACTTTTCTTCAGGTGTCCAACATTTCCCGATACTCACAAACTACGGATTTTCCATAGTACCCAAGTTTACTAGTTCAGTCTCTGGAGAGGAGTTAAGGTCATCTTGTCTTTTCTTTTTCACAAAATGATCATGTTTGTCAAAAAAACATTCCAGGGAGACTAAACCTTTGGAATTTTATTTCCCTTGAGCTGACATATGCCATCACCTCCTTTTGATTCGTTTACTTGATTAGTAACATATTCATGGCATGCAGAAGTAGATCCTTCAAAATGAAGTTCACTGAAATTTTCCACTTTTTCTAGAAAGGCAATAAGATGATTGTCATCGTTGAATACCTGCCAGTGTTAAGAATTGTTTGGCACGCTTGGGCGGAAGACTACCTCAATGGTATACGTGTCCATCTTCAACCGTGGGTGAGGGAGCATGAGAGACATTGAGACGGCCAATGAATCAGCCATGTCATTCTGAGCTCTTGGAACAACCTTTATTGACAAAGTGTCAAATTCCTCAATTTTGTCCCATACCGTGTTGTGGTAGTGCCTGATCCTTTCATTATTTACTTGATATATTATTTTCACTTGATTAATGATCAGCTCAACATCACCATGTACTTTTAGGTTCTTAATTCCCCTTTCTTTTGTAGCTTACATGCCAAGTAGCAAAGATTCATATTCAGCAGTATTATTTGTATTGAAAAACTACAACTTAAAAGAGAGGAAAAATATCCTCTTTAGGAGATATTAGTACAGCTCCAGCCCACATCTACTAGTTGCACAACTGCCATCAAACTACAGTGTCCATATCTTGTTAAGGTCCTTCTCTTGAATGAGAACATCCATTTTATCAGACTCAGTAGATAAGAAGTAGTTCCCCATCCCTGATGACTCGAAGAGAATTTGGGCTTTGGGGTCATTGGAATCAGTGACCAGGTACTTCTTTTGTGATTCGGGCTCCAATGTCTGCATTACACCCTTGATGGGGATTCTAGCCTTGGACCAATCCATATGGATTTCCCCACCAAATTCTCTGTAAAAGCTTCTTCCTATTAGAATTCCGTATGCTGCTGGGATATAAGCAACGAGGATGGTCATCTTTACTCTTTTCTCCAGGAACACCGTAAAGGTGAATTGTGCATCTTTGATCTGACCAATCAATGGAACCTGTTTGGTTTCCATGGAGTAACATCTACTGAAAGGCTTGGTAAGAGTGAGGCCTAAAGCATGGGTGACCTTTTCCAACATGACATTATCAGAAGCCCCATAATCAATTATGCAGTTGCTTAGTTTGTGACCATTGATTAGGAGGGAGAGATAAAAAAGTTCAATTTTTCTTGACGTGGAAGTCGAGGCAACGTTTATACGAGATGCAAGAGGAGTGGAAATGATTCCTTTCAGGGAGGCATGAGAGGTTACGGAAGCTTGGCATTGGATATACTCAGTCAATCTTACAAGCTGCTTAGGATTAGACTGAAGATATTCAGCCTCAGACATTTGAATCTTGGTCTTTTTAGTGTGATTGATTATGTCAAATGCAACCAAAGGTTGCATTGATGAAGGAATGGGTCCCTCACTTCGCGATGGTAGGGTGGGATTACTGGTCTTTATGTGAATATAAGGAGGATGATTTGGAGGAGAGATGGGGGGAAAATATTTCTTCATAAAATACTTAATAGGAGTTTGAGCAGGAAGAGGATTACCTCTTTTAGCAATGGTTGGAGGCATGTTTGACACAACCTTCTCTTTTTGTATCCTGGCAGCAACTTCTACTTCTTTTCTTTGAGACTGGGTGAAAACAACATATGGCTGTCCACTTGCATACCCTTGAGTACCCTCTTCTTCATCGGAGTCCTCATCTTCAAATTCCATATACCCGATTGTAGATTCGCCAGTCGGTTCACTGACATCTTGATCACCTCCACCTAGGGATGAAGGTTCTTCATAATTTTGCTCCTCTTCTTTGATCTTGACCAAGGCATTGATCGGAGGGGCCTCAAGTGCCAATCGCGGAGTGGTTGCAGGCAAATTTTTCCTTTGTGGGGTGTTGTTGGAAGTGAAATTTCTCCATGGGATATCCTGGTAGGAAGTGCTGGGAGAAGCTTGAGCTAATTAATTTTTTAATGTGAGCAAGTCATTTTCCATCTTATGGAATGCCAGATCTAATGAAGTGGCTTGAGAAGGGGTTGAAGCTTTAGGATTGGACGACTCTCATTTTAACTACCAGATATGAGCAAGTTTTCCTCTATCCGAATGGCAACAGCTTAAGTGAGAATCAGGGTGGTGATTTGTTCTTATAAGAGTAAGAAACTTACTCTTGAGCTCATGGCGTTCACAAAGAAACACTTTTGATTTTCTGGTGTTGGCAGCATGGTAGGCGGTACATGGTTAATTAATGAATTGAAATGAGTGATAAAATCATGCATGGTTTCATTGACTTCTTTCTTCAAGTGAGTGATCTTTGACAGTAACACAAACACATCTTCTGAAGGCTTATACCTGTCTTCAAATGTTGTTCACAATGTGGCCCAACTGGTGATTGATCCAGCTGGCAAATGTTGGAACCATTCTACTGCAAGTCCTTGCAAGGTTTCTAGAAAGAGGCGTACTGAAATATCTTCATGGGTCACATCCAGAATGTTGCATGACATAATGAATGCGGATATATGTGAATCCATACTTTGATTTCCACTCCCATCAAATCTTGGGAAGTTCTTGCGGTTTCCATGAGGGAGTGCATGAACTAGATGTGGCAATGCAATAGGGCCCATAGAATTTCCCCATGGTACTGTCATTTGAAAATCTAGGAAGAGGATGCGAGCCAGAAGCGTGGCTCCATTGAGCAGTAGGGCGCTGCAAAGGGATGAGGAGGCTCCTTGTGAAAACTAGTTCTTTCATTGAGGTGAGGCACTTCTGACTGACTGATCAGCTAAGCCCAGCAATGGGAAGCGTGCTGGTGTAATATTGAAGTTTTGCCTTTGAATTAGATCGAAAATAGGATCAACTTCTCCACGAGCTCTCCTGCTATGAGTAAATGGCTCACCTGCTAGCGTATCTTTCAGATATGCAATGTTTTTAGAGAAGATTTAAAAACTCTTTTTGGTCGTACTTGCTGATTTTCTGATTTTTATGACAAAAATCAGCAGTTTGTACTTTTCTAAATATTTAATTTTATCCCTCTTTTGAAAACTGGTTGTGGTTTTAATGACAAATATCAATGAGGATAAAATGATGGTTAACTTAGTAAGCTGATTTTCAGATCTTAGAGTTGACTTTTTGCAAGGGTTTGAAATTATTTGTAAAACTGTCATAATCTCAAATCTACGGAAATATATGGGTTTTTATAAAAACTCAGTGAACTAAAGATCTCTAACTAGCCCAGATCTATGGATCTCTGTAGAAAATTTTCAGTTTGGATTACTTTTTGCAAAAAATTTAGACTATAAGGAAAAGTTAAGATTTGCAAACAGGTAGTGATTTTTTATATTTTTATCTATTTTCTTAGTTACCTTACCAACCTTAACAACTGTTAGTGTCTTTTAACTGACACAACATTCATATAGATCTGGTTCGATCCCCAGTAGAGTCACTAAAAACTATTGGTCCAAAAATATGTCGGGAGGGCAGATCTATGGATAAACGAGCCAGCAGTGTGCAGGGCATAGCTCCTCTCTGAGACAGCAAAGTGAAACTAGTTTATTGCTATCCTACCAGTAGGAATCTACGCAAGTCCTACAGTATTTTGCCTTCAGGGGGTTTGGGATTTCATCCCGGTAGGGATATTTCTGACGTTGAATAGAAGGGAATGAAGGGAAAGATGGAGATAAGATAGATCCAAAGGGAGAAAAGAAATGAATTCTAAAGCAGAAAGGCCAGAGGGTTTATGTATTTGGATTGGTAGTAAATGGAGCCAAACCTACTTGCATAAATGAACAAAGCAATACTTATAATAAAATGAAAAAAAAGTAGAGATAGATCTAACAGAATAAACACACAAATCTGACATAAGAAAGATTTGATGTATATAACACATGTATTCACCATAAAGTCTTAATATTTGTATTAATGTTTTCTTCTGTTACAAAAAGTACAAAGCCTTTTCTTCTCACTTCTTATTTTTCATCTAAAAAAAATGTCCACCACCTGAATACAACAAGTATTCAAGTATATATAGAAGGAGAAGGAGAAAGAAGGCAAAAAGGAACCAACAACTATTTACAAAATATCTAAAAGTCAACTGTTGACTTTGGGGCAACTTGGTGGATGACAACATCCCATGGTGCAACATGGATGATGTCATCATTTGTGCCAACATACTTTTAAATACTTTACAAAAAAGAGAAGAAAGCCAAGAGGAGGAAGGCTATTTGTCATCATCCCGCGGCTGGAAAGGAGTGTCCTGCTTCTGCTCAGGAGAGGAAATGTGAAATTGGGCCCGGTACTCCATGAATTTGCTAATCATCGGTTAAAGTTGATCCTGAGCAAGAACCCTTGGTGTGATCGCTCAATGACCTCGCAAGTCTCCCGTTCATCTCTGAGTCTTCTCTGGGAGCTTGAAGTATTCATTACTTGCCTCCATTAGGTATCCAACAAAATCACGTAGTAGGCCAAAAGGTTGTTGACAGATTCAGCATCAAAAGTGGCTTCTGGCCCTAAACCTTGCGAGACGATCTCCTTAAAGAGCCGAATCCTATCTTCTTCCTTCCTCAGTGTGTAATCTGCATTGAGTAACCTTGAATACATCCTCAAGACGATTTGCTCCATTTGATGCATGGCCTCCAGGGCCTCCTCCTTGACTTTGTTCTATCTTCTCCAAGACAAATTCCATCTGGTCAACCCGTTAGTCCAAAGCAGAAAGGACTTTGTTGGGTACTCTTGGGTGATCAAAGACTGCTGAATTTTACTAAGTCATCGACTGGGTAGTCGAGCATCTTCTGGAATGTCTCATGTTGTAACCTGGCATGGTCCAACTCTTCGGAGATAGGTCTTGCAATCACCCGGAGTTCCTTATTAGCCTGATCAATATTCCGATACAGCTCTGTGAACTTTACATTATTACTTCCTCACTGTCCTTGAGGATCTAGTCTCTCCAGGCAGATACTACCATACCTTGTTCACCAATCTTGGCGTACTCATTTATCTTTTCCTGACTAAAGGCCTCAGGAGTTTCGGTGGTAGTTATAGGAGGTGCACTGCCCATTTTTTGCAGGGCTTAGAGAAGATGTTTGTTCTGTTCTTTCAGTATCCTCTTCTCTTCCTTTGCTTCCAGAAGTTTTTTGTAAAGGGCATCCACTCACAGATAGGGCCTCTCCCTACAGTCTTTCTGAGGATGTTCCCATTATGACCTGTGTCACTGTATAATCTGTAGGGGACAGATCCTTTCTTATCCTTTGTGGGATCAGGGTATGCGATCTCCATATACTCTTTCACCCAAAGCGCTCTCAAAGAAGCGAGTTATTGGTTTTTGCTTCTTAGCTCCTTTTGTTGGGATGACGGAGAATTCCATAGGTGCAATGGGGGACTTTCCTCTTGTGCTGGCTCAGGTGTTTGAGAGATCCATTCTAGACTTAAGGGAGTGGGACCAGAGGGAGAAGAGGGAATAGAGGTGGAAGAAGGAGCAGCTATGCAGTGGATGTGGGGAAATGCGTCAAGACACTTGGTGGCGGCATTGAGAGAGAGGCCAATCATAGTGCTCACGGGAGAAGGAGACACTGCATAGGAGAGGAAACCGCGGGGGTGGAAGGGATCTGGGAGATAAGAGAAGAAATGTTGGGGGACAGCTCAGTGAGAGAAGAGAATATGGAGGAAGAGGAAGGGGGAACAATAGAAGACGGGGGAGAAGACACATCCAAAGGAATGGTTGGTTGAGCGACATGAGGATGGGAAGGGGGAGCGGGAGATGGGACGGTGGGAACTTTAGTGGTTATAGTAGTGGCAACATCTTGAGTGGATGTTCCCATTGGGACGGTTACTGCTTCTTCTTCTTCAGGGGAAATCAGGCTAACTACCTGTTCCTGCACGGAAGGAGGGAGGGCTCCCAGGAGCTTCTTCTTGAGTGGTGCTCGATTTCTCCCTCTTTGTCTTTCCCTTTACCCTTTGGCAAGTGTTTTGGCTTGGCAGGTGCATTTCCCAAGGGAGACGTGGTGAATTCTACCCCAAGGTAGATGAGGCCGTTCTTTCTACACCAATGTTCTGTGCATTGCAGAGTGCCTTTAACCCTTTCCTCAATAGTTTGAGGTGATTTCATTCTATCAATCTCGGCAAATGGCCAGTTGTCCCCATCTATATCTAGATAGACCTGATCAACTTCTTGATCGAGTCACTTGGAAACCTTTCGGGACAATGGCCACACCATACTATATGATCTCTGCGAGGGTCTAGGCGGGAGTGATCCTTTCTTCTAAGCTCAACCTCGTGATACAGATCGATGTAAATATCTTCAATATGTGGGATGTGGATTGGATCGAGCTTTTCCCCGTGGAAGGTAATTGCGAGGATCAAAGGTCGGCCTTGCCGGGAAATTGTGTTTCAAGTTGAGCAATTCCAGCTCTGCAAACATTTCCTGGGCTTTGGTGTGAGAAGTGCAGGTGTACCTGCCCACTGATGAGGGGGAAAGGACTTCCACCCTTCTTTCTTTTCAGGCACTTCTCATGTGATATGTGATAAGCTATGCCTAGACAGCTCCAATAGGATCAAATTGGGTCCCGCATACCTCGGTAACTTGGTGGGGCTCCCCTAAGAAGTTGACGGCTCTGAGATAAGTGAAAGTGGGGAATTGCATAAATAACACCCCCCACTTTTTTGTAGTAGTAACCACACTCTTGGTGGTCCGACCATGAGTCATATTGGGCCTCAAGAGGCAGATGATGCCGTAGAAGAAGGCATCGTTGATTTTGCTGAATTGTGCGATGTAATATTTTCTCCAGTCTCAACTCTGGATAATATTCATATATTTTCACTTGGGGCCATACCCTGCATCGACTCAGTGTTGGAGTAGTCTCTTTCAGAGGTAGCAGTGTATACTACGTAGGAGTTCATGTAGAACCTCCCCGTTGTTGAGAGTTGTTGAAGCTGCTTCAGAGATAGTGCTACTGATGATCTCTGCCCATTCAAAACGTTGATCAAGAACGTTTTTGCTCATTATTTCCAGGTAAATGAGCATCCATTTGTGGAAGTAATGGGCATCAGGAATCCCAAACACCCTACTCATGAAGGTGATGTTGTCGCTCAGCTCTTCTGAGAAGTCGCTGCGATGAATAACTTGTGGCCACCTGGTTATCACCTTCTTGTTCTTCAGATACACTTCGTTCATAAGCTACATGCATTTGTCCTCATTCTCATCCCATGCTTTTATGCAGTCTTCTTGGCTTATTGCCACAAAATGCTAGTGGTGGGGGATACCCAACATGATTTCAAAGTGTCTGGGCAGTGAGGTTGATTATTACCTCGCCCTTCTCATTCTCAACACATCTTGTGTCCTTATTGTAGCAGTGGGCCACCACCATCATGAACTCATTGTTTATCGCGCTCACGGGAATTCCCCCAACGAAATGTAAACCACTGCCAACGAATTTGTCCACCCATGGACTGCCTGTGACCTTTCTGGTTCTAGTCCAGAAGTCCTCCATATCAATGTGACCAAGTTGTAAATCCCTGATGTTCAAGTCACACTCTGCAAGGGACTCGAGGCATCCTGACCCTTTGGTATTTGTACTTCATTTCTTCTTATATGAGTTTGGCCTTACCCTTAGACTTGGTTGACCTCTTACTTGATGAAGACATGTGTGAATCTGAGTTCAACTGTTGATCAGGAATATATATAATGGAAGAGACAAAGTGGGGGGGGGGGGGGGGGGGGGGTCCTCAAACGCGACAGAAAGTGACACATAGGGATGACAGGTGTAGAGGAATAAACATTTTTTCACATTTTTTGAATCATGAAAATGACAGGTCGGATGCACCTATTTATAGCAAAAGGTGCAATAAATGCACCACCAACCTTTTGGTAAGGTAGACCAAAATAAATGACAACACGAAAATATTTGTGCCATTGGCACGGATTCGAGACTGTCGACATTACCTTTTTAGTGCTTTGGCACACCATTCAGGGGCACACTAATTTTAATGTCGACAAGAAGGCGCATGTGCCTTGATGCAGGCGAGAAGGGTGCATCATGGGAAAGCGCAACATTTGGAGTGTCGACACTCCAAAGGATGCACCAAAGGAATATAAGGGGGTGCAAATTCATTTTATGTTGCATGAATAAAAACTGTGCCCAGCTAAAAAAAGGATCAAATGACTAATTTCGAAAAACTAGATTCTTCAGAAAGAGATTTTATGCAATTCTGAATGCTAAGGGACCTTAACGGGGAACCAGAAATTTTTTTGATAAGGTTACTTGCAAAATTTCCCTTGTCAATTTTACAGGATAACAATACCATATTTTATCTTCATTTTTCACATGGAATGCAATTTACACTACTGAGAAAGACTTTTTTATCTTGTTCACATCTTTCTTTACAACATACACCCATCATCTTCTTTAGGAGGTTCTTGTTTACTTGTTGATGCCTCAAATATTTTCTTGTAATAATTGTAGTGGACATCATTATAGTTCAGTTTGGTGTAATATGGGCCAAAGTTTCTTCTATAGCCTTTAGAGAATATTCTACACTTAGAGAAAATCATACCAAACAAAGAACTCAAATGCTAATCAAACACCACAATCAATAAGATGAAATAAATTCACCAGAATAACTTTACATAAACCTTTGCAAAAAAATGAGAAGCAATATCATATATTATTATGGAACTCAATGAAATACAATGAGAATGGGCCTTGCTTATATAGGAAAGGAATAACAATCTGAGAACTAGTCAAGGTTGTAGATCAAGATATAAATCAAGGAAAACACTAGTCATCAAAGAACTAGTCAAGACCATAGATTTAGGAGATAAATAGACAAAGGATATATTCAATACCATATATCAAGGAAAGAACTATACCTAACAACTAGTTAATATCCCCCTAATATCTAAATAAATAAAAATAAATATCCACACACATAAGTGGGTAAGGATAATACAATAAAGGTAAATAAAGTACCTAAGTGAACATGAGCTAAGGTAAATACATAATCTAACACCCCCCCTTGAGTGAAGCTAGGGGAAAAAATAGAAGTGGCATCTCCGCAATATGAGTCCTGATAAATAGGCCTAATGAGGTACTCATGTGCAATAATTGGGAAAAAGGGACGCCGTAAGGTACCTAGAACTAGTAACAACAAAGTAGAGAGAACAAAAAACCCACTGTAAGGCATCCCAAGAATATTGACTCAAAAAAATAGTACAATGCTAAATAATTTTTGTGTGCACTATGGTCTTAACCCACTGCTCGATCACAAAATTCAAAAACAACATACACTAGGCTTCACCATAATAGCTCCATACAAGGAGACGATCAATGGAGTGATGTCAAAAGTACAAAAAACACCAAAAATAATTTGATCAACTACTGAAAATCGGTGTGTCATGATCCATGAACAATAACCAAAGCAACAAGGCAAGGACAAAAAATCCATAGTGTCACGATCCAGGAAAAACCAAGGTAACAATGCAAGGACAAAAAACCCAAAGAAAAACATAATTGAATCAAATGTTGCAAATAGATGTGCCATGATCCAAGAATAAAAACCAAAGTAACAAGGAAAGGACACAGTATCTAGAGTTTCATGATCTAAGAAAAGATAAGGTGACAAGGAAATGACACAAAATCAGAAGAAGCAGGATCAACACCACACCCTCCCATACTGCTGAATGGGTGGAGTGATGCTACAAATTTGTATGAGTTGTCAAAACAACTACTCAAAGAATGATAAACTAACACTGGACTTCACCAAAATAGATCCTCCACAAGAGATACTATCAACGTGCCAAAAGTGTCAAAAATATAGATACAAAATATCTCAACAAAAAAGAGAGATACACTACACCTACTAGATAAAAATGCTCAAAACAAGGAGCATAAAATGCAAAAGGTATAGAAAGTGGAGTAAGAAGCCGAATGGTGGAGGATCCACATCTATAGATTCCTCTCAATGAATATCTATGTCACCTCAATGAGTGATCATATCCACCCCAAATCAACATAGATAGATGAAGAAGATGTCTACATATGATTTGGTAAAAAATACACAATGGGTGCATGCAAAGGAACATCAAAATGTGTGCCAGGTTGATCATGTTTGATAGCTGAAATCTCAAGTTTCTCAAGCTTGAGTGAAGGTACAAAACTCATGTGTTTCTCATGATCCTCAAAAAGAGTCGAGTGAACAAAAATAGGAGCTATATCAATGCATGATCCCAATGAAGTGCCTACTCAAAAACCAATTCCATGGCAATAATTCCACTTAACATATGGAATAGGGGAAACAATACCCTGTGAATATCTGTCAATACCTTAGCTAGTGAAACCTATAGAATGGAGCATGCGAGAACCGAATGCTGTGGTATACTTCTCAAAATAGCCATGAATGTGAGAAGAAGTGGGATACATAACATGTGTAACTGCAATAAGCATAGACCTAGAAGAACATGTAGTAACAAGCCTAATATGCTTAGGAGATTTAGGAGCAGGGGCAAGCTCAAAAAATGGCAGATCAAGGTCAGTGGGTAAACAAGCACTAGCTATAAATGGAATAGGATCATGGATATGACTGTCCACAATATGATGGCTATACTACAGGCTAGAAATTTTTTACTGGAGGGAGTGTATTATTGTATCCTTATCATGAATGAGTGCTTGTAGAAGAGAATTTCTCTTCTTGAGAGATCTATTTTCTTCCACAAATTTTACAATATCCTCCTAAATTTCACACACTTTGGAGAAAATCATATCATTCTCAAAATCCATGATAGATACAAGAATGTAACTCCCAAAATTTTAAGATGTCGGGCTCAACCAAAATTGCATCCACATGTGATTATAGCACCCCTCCATATTTGGCACTTTATAATGAGTACATGTTACAATATGACACTTTTAAAATTATAGTGTGATTCTAAAAATAAATATTTCCAAAGGAAAGATCACAAAAAAGCACTTTTGCAAAACAAATGGCACTCAAAACGGAGTTTCTGATCAAAAGCTAAAAGGTTTACAAGTTTAAGCTATGCTATTTATTCTAGTTACCACTATAACAAAATAAAATGCTCTTGCCTTCACCACACAAATAAAATGAAAGGGGGCTAGACTGGATCACTTACTAGTAGGAATCACAAGGTTTAAGACCTCATATGACCATACCATATGACCAGGGGCTAAGGATTTCAATGGGTGTGGATTTACTCACACTTAACAAATTGTGATTGATGCCTTCAACGTATAGAACATTTTATATGATAGTATTTCCATTATCTAGACTCAGAGTTCCTTTTCCAACTATATTTGTTGAATTGTTATCACAAAATATCACATCACCTGATGCATTGTTTGATAATGAAATGAATTTTATTTTGTCACCTGTCATATGTCCATAGCATCCACTATCTAGATACCATATTTTATCTTCATTTTTCACATGGAATGTGGTATACAGTATTGAGAAATACTATTTTCTCTTTTGCATCTTTCTTTACAACCTACGCCCATTTCTCTTGTTTAGGAGGTTCTTTTTTACTTGATGATGCCTCAATTATTTTCTTTTAATAATTATAGTGGAAATCATTATAGTTCAATCTGGTGTAAGATGGGCCAAATTTTCCTCTATAGCCTCTAGAGAATATTCTACACTTAGAAGCCTTATATCTAAAATAATTACATGAATAACAATAACCATATAAATAATGTTTGTACCTCATTGAATAGATAATTATGGGAGTAGTATTCCTTCTTTTGGCGGATTTTCTAAACTCTTTATTTTCATTAAAAGATGTTCTTCGAGTTAACGCAATCTTGTTTCCTTCATTCTTTGTAGGTTCCTTTGCCTTGTTTTCTTCCTTGAATCCAATCCCAGACTTATCATTTATATCACATTGGCCACTTAAAAAACTAGTCAAAACATTTAAACTCTTCTCTAGCTTTTGATACATAATCAACTTGTTGCTCATTTGTTCCATCTCAACTTTTAGTCACTCCAGTTCTAAGTTAAGTTTTGTGCATTCATTCTCCTTTGATTTGTAATATTTTGAGATCTTTTCCAACTAATTTTCAAACTCTTTATGCTCATTAACCTCTTCTTCTTCTCTTAGATTTTATCTTTCCTTAGATATGTGGATTTCTTCTTCATAATATTTTAATTTGCATCTCAATTTTATATTATTTCTTCTACATAGTCACAATTCTTCAAGAGAACATACTAATTCAACTTCAAGGTTGACTTCAGCTTCTTCTTCATCTGAATCTTCAAAATCAACTATATTCTTTCCTTTGAGCTGCATTCTTCAAGCGCATCCATGGCCAAAAACAAACATTCAGACTAATATTCATCATTTTCATTTTCAGAGCTTCTTGGGTTGTTTGAATTAGATTCGCTTGAATCTTATTTTGAATAGAAGTTCCTTTTGTTCTTAAAGAACTTTTTCTTGCTATTTTTCTTTTTATATCCAATTTATTTCTTTCTATTTTTATGATTATCTTCTTCATGTTCAAACTGAGCTTCTTTAATTTTGTTTGGACATTTAACAACAAAATGACCTATTTGTCCACATGTGAAGCATTTGAAAGGGAGTTTTCCCTTATACTTATGTGAACCTCTTTTTAGTCTTCTTACAAATATTGCTTCAATCTTTTCATCATATAATTCATCCTCCGAATATGATTCTTCTTCTACTTCTTTCTTGTACTAGGTTTATTTCTTCACCTTAAATGATGCTTCTTTCTTAGCAGTCTTGATTCCAATCATCCTCATCTATTATGCTAAAAGAATGCTTTGTAATTCATCCATTTTGAGATTATTCATATCTTTGGCTTCTTCCACGGCTGATACCTTTGCATCAAAATTTGCAGTGAGAGATCTTAGAATCTTTTGGAATATAAAAAATTCTTCTATTTTCTCACTTAGGCCTCTGATCATATTTATAACTTCATCTATTATTTACATACAGGTTGTTATGCTCTCATCATCCTTCATCTTCAGATTATTGAACTAAGCTCTGTAGGTCTGTAACTTTGCTAGCTTGAATTTTTCACCTCCTTCATAAATACTTTGAAGTTTGGTCCATATACCCTTTTCTATTGTGTAGTGCATAACTTTTACAAATTCTATTTCAGCCAGGACACATAGAATAGTGTTCATAACTCTTGAGTTGTATTCATATTCTTCTTTGTCTATAGAAGAATTGATTGACATGGATATAGGATTGTATCATTTATCAACACATTCATAGATATCAAAACCAAGTGACACTAGATATGTTTTTATTATTATTCTCCAAAATTCATAGTTCATTCCAGTGAAGAGAGGTGATATTGATAGTGATAAACCACCTTGAGCCTGATTTGTTGCCATGATTGTGAAAAGAGGATCTCCTTGAATATGTTAAACTTCTGATAGAAGGAATTGCTCTAATACCAATTTTTAGAGATCACAAGCACTAGGGGGTGAATTAGTTTAGATTAAAATTAATTTTCCGAGTCATACCAATTCATAATTTCTTAATTTGTGTAGTTATTATATCATTTGAATTTTTTCAAACATATACCAGCCAATAAAAATTTGAACACAAAATTTATAGTGGGAAATCCTTTTGGGAGAAAAACCCACTTGAAACCATGAATTTATTAGGAATACTAATTCCAAAGTCTTACAATGGTTTAAGTTGAGCACCCACTCAACCTATGAAGCACCCATTTCACAACTTCACCCACTCAAAGATTTACTGAGCACCCACTCAAAGATTTACTAAGCACCCACTCAGTGAATTTTAGCAAGCACCAACTTGTGAGGAGCACCAACCCCTAATTTAATCAGATAGAACTGATATTTTATAAGAACCTACCCATAAGGAGGCTGAAACCCCCTAAAAATGTTGAGATAAAACTTAGAATTATTTTACATACAAGCTTTGGTCATCTAGTTTCAATATTGCTTACACAATGGAATTGATTATGTTTTCCCATAAAAATCTAGCAGTTGTAGCTGTTGTATAATCATTTGTAGGTGATGCTTCTTCTCACATTGTCAAATAATTAATGCAAGTGAGGATATACCATGAACCAGTCCTTTGCGCCGATAGCGAGATTGGTCTAACAAAGTCAATGGCCCACTTCTCAAATGGTTCTATGCTGGCTATTGGTCGTAAGGGCATTTCATCCATTTTTCCAGGTTTTCCATGGTGCTGGAAATGGTCACAGGCCTTGTAAAACTCAATGCAATCTTGATAAATAGTCTCCCACCAAAGCCCTGTGAGTAGAATCTTCCACGTAGTTACATTTCCCGCATAATGTCCTCCTGCAATCCCACCATGCACCTCTTCCATAATTGTAATGTTCTCATGTTCTAGTACGCATCAACGCAGAACCTCATCATGACCCATTTTGTACAGATCTCCACTAATTAACATGTAGGGCGTGACGGGTATGACCAACTTCTTCTTCTCTAAGGACTTCATTCGATCTGGCGCCACACCTACTTTAAGAAATACCACAATGTGCTCCAAATCCAAGGGCATGCACCATAACCTAAATAGTTACACATCTAGCATAGTCTCTTAAATGCTCTGCGCATCCTCTCCCGAATCAATCCTAGAAAAATGATCAGGCCCTGAATTACTTTTACCTGGTTTGACAACTACCATGAACTTGAATTCTTGGAACAATAGTACCCACCAACATATGCATCCTTGTAGAACGGGATTTTTCACTAACTATTTCCATGCCATATGGTCAGTGTAAAATATAAATGGAGTTTCCAACAGATACTTTCTAAACTTGTGAAGTGCATAGATCATTGAAAATGCCTCACGCATAGTCACAATATAAGTCTGTTATGCTAGTGTCCACTTCCTGCTTGCAAAGCACAAAGGATGATCAATAATCCCTTCACCAAGCTGTGCAAGTATTGCTCCAATGGTGGTTCCTGAGGCATCCAAATGAACATGGAAAGTCTTATCCAAAGAAGGGAAACGTAGGATTGGCGCAATGATAATCCTATCCTTCAAAGTGTTGAATGCCTTCTACTGCACCTCTCCCTAATGAAAGGCACTTTTATGTCTACGTAATTATTCTAAAGGCGCAGCAATCTTGGCATATCCCTTGATGAACTTCTTGTAGTACACCATATTCCCAAGAAATCCATACACTACACTTTGACTAGTAGGTTCCCTCAATCCCACAATTACTACAATTTTTGTAGGATCTACTATTAGGCCCTCATTACATATGATGTGCCCTAATAATGTTCCAAATGGGGTAGAAAAGACACATTTCTTAATGTTGAGGGATATCCTCAACTTCTGACACCTTTCAAACATTAGCCTTAAGTTTTCACAATGGTCCTTCACCAACCCATATATTGTCTAATCATCCAGTTAGACTTGAAGAAATTTATGGATGAAGTCCTAGAAATCTCATACCACAATGTGTGAGAACATAGTAGGTGCATTTTTAACCCAAAAGGCATGAATGTATAGGAAAAACTTCCCCACTCAGTGGAAAAATTCATCATCCTCTAGTCCTCCTTCATGATCCTTACCCAGTAATAGCTCGAGAATCCATCTGTGAAAGAGTAGACCTCGTGTCCTACCATTCCCTCTAATATTTCTTCAGTAAATGTAGTTGGGAAAGAATAAATTATACACACTACATTCAAGTCCATGTAATCAATACAGATCCTTATCCTTATGTCCTTCTTGATGCTAATTACCATTGGACTTATCCACTCTAACTTCTCAACAACTTCAATGATGCCCGACACTATCATCTTATCTATTTCTTCCTTGACCTTCACGTGTAGGTTAGGATTCATTCGGTATGGTCTCTTCCAGACTAGGTGGGCACCCTCCTTCAACTTAATTCTCATTTCCCATGAGGAATGGTGAATGTATTTTAGTTCATGATACCCACGCAGGAATAAATCCTCAAACTCATGTAAAAGATCAATGATCTTAGAGACTTCCTTCTTCGACCAATAGTCTTTAATGATAGCCTCTTTAGGATCTTATTTTGAGCTGATGTTAACCTTATTTGTCTTTAAAGGTTCATGATAGGTGCACACCCATCCATTATAATTATCTAACACCTCGTGCTTCCCTATATAATGGTTAAAATCTAGGTTTTTTGCTTCTTCCCCATCAATTATATACACCATCTTTCCTTTTTCTTTTTCCACACATGCATGCTCAAGTTGGACCACTTCTAGTTTTGTCTCCTCAAAACATGCCTCTAATTCAAGCTCACCTAGCAAGTCCAGTAGCCTATCTTCTACTATGGCACTATCTCCAATGGTACGGTGCTTGACAACCTATAATGCCTTATCCACCAAGGGTTCTGTACTCTGATACTCGAATGTTTGAATGAGATTAGCTGCTAACTCTTTCTAATTCCCTATCTGGTGGCATGTCTCGGTGTGAATGTACCATGTGTGTGCACAACCTTACATGTAGAATATAGTTTGTGTACCCATAGCGATGGTGGTAAATCCTTTGTGCCTCCTCTCTCAACCCTCTCATAATCCTATATATGGAAATAGGTGGGTTCCTTACCATGATAATATTTAATGGTGGTGGGTGCATTACTTCTAGAGAACTAGATAGAGAGGGAAATTCTCACCTCGTGCCACTATGCTGTGTTGAGTAGGACATAACTTAACCTCCCTCTTCATTCATTCTTGTTCTTCCAATGAGCCTCCATCTTCTGCAAAAAGATCTCACGGAAGGCTCCTCCTGAATACTTAGGTAGTTTCTTTCCTCCTAGGCACTGGACTGTACATTCCTTTTTCACCTTTGTCACCGATCCTATCAAATGTCATTTGATCAACTCATAGGTCTCATGCTCCCAACTATCACATGTTATACTAGTGGTGTCACTTAAGGACTGAGCATCCTCAAACTAGATAATTGAGCATTCTATCTAGGACCTCTTCTCCCAGGGGTTCAGTATAGGGTGTTGATTTTACATCATCTAGGGGTATGATGACCTGTTTCTCCTCATTTTCAAATCTTATGTATCCCTTGTTGAACTGAATATTTGTATTGTTCTTATAACACCATGGGCACCCAAGTAACCTGGGAAATTATCTTCCTCGGCAAGCGCCAAGACTTTTAAGTCCTCAGTAAAATTATCCCCCTAAATGGTGATAGTTGCATCCTTTAAGACACCGATGAGAATTGAGTTTGTTTTGTTCGCCATATACAACACATTCAAAGATGGCTATAATGCAGGTATTCCCATCTGATTCCATGCATCCAAGGTGAGAACATTAACCTTTGTTCCTATGTCAATGAGGATATTACTAAGGATCCATCCATCCACGACTGCATTTAACATGATCTCCTTATCATAGTCAAGGCTGTGAGAAGGAAGGTTTGCATGCAAGACCTACCTCTCACACTCTTCTCTAGAGTGTGGTACCTTCTCTCTCAACCATGCTCCTAGTAGGGGAATAATATTCTCTTGCCTTAGCATTTTACATACTTCCTTAACCTCATCTAGGTCATCCTTTGGAACCTGGACCTTCCTTCTTTGCTCTTCCTTCCTAGACTGCTCCTTTAGACACTAGATTTCTCCTTGTAAACTTTAAATTACATACATGGTTTCTTGATATACCTCATTTTGATGTGCAAGGTATGGGTACTTCCCATGTACCACTTCTTCCCTAGAAACTAGGTTCTTCTGCCTTGGCATTTCTTTTGCACATGCGGCATCTACTCTTGTTGTTACCATAACAGGTTCCAACCCTGCATCACATGTCATCTATGGCATCCATTATGTTCCATCCTTTTTAATGCTTACCATTATAGTGACCTTCTCTTTCTGGTGCCACTAACTCATGTGCTCAAACAACTCAGGGAACTCCTCATGCTTGTTCTTCTCCCCCCACCATGAGCACTGCAATGAGTCTATACACTTGTTCTTGTAATGTTCTGTAGATCCATAATTAAAACAGGTTCCACATGGGAACTCACTTCTTCCTCCATGGTTACCAAAACCATAGAATCCTCCATGAAATCCCCTTCTGTGCATACCTCCATCTGAGTTCTCCTCATAACGGTGATCATCACCCTTAGAACCACTTACAAGGATAGTTGGGTGCACACCAAGATCAATAGCTTCATGAATTTGGTCAATCAACCTATAGTCTTTAGTGTCATGCAATGTGGAGGTAAAAATATTGCAATAACAAGATACATTTTTAAAAATTACGTACTGTAGTAGAGGGCACCTACTTGCATCATGGTCCTTGTGACAAATTTCACAATCCACTATTATAGTGCATACCGACTTCCTAGGGAATCTATCCTTGACATGACCCTCTACTTAACAATTTGTACACCATATACCATTGTGAGTCTCATGGGATGAGTTCACAGAAAAATTCTCTAGCTTCTTAGCCATAGAAGCAATTTGAGCTTCTAGAAATGGGCTAACATTAGTGTCAACACTCCCAACAGCTTCATTTTGCAGAACACCTTCCAACACCTCGTGTGGGTCTATGAAAGTCTTATGAGATAATTCCCTTCTAAATGGTGCTATCATTCCCTCCAACAAACTATTGAGCATGTTGTGAAGGTTCAATGTCATATGACAACTTTGACAAGAGGTTTTTGAACTATGCATCATACTCCCACACATTCTTCATCATTCCCTATTGGATCTCCTTGAGAGAATTAATGCTCTTCTTCTCAAACTCAGGGATGTGGAATTATGCTACGAAGGAATTTTTCAATGTGGTGTAATCTACCACCATCTGATGGGGGTCATACTTCCTATACCAACTCTGTGTGCACCCTTACAACATCGTTGCAAACTGAATAGCCTTCCACTCTGGGATTGTGATCCCCTTTGTGTGCCATAGCAACTCACACTTGTGAACATGCTCCACAATATCTTCAATACCTTTGTAATTTGGAAAATGTAAAGACATCTCAAAGAAGACTTGAGGAGGTGGCTGGGGCCCTTGTCCTCCTGATCCAGTTCCTTGAATTCCTCTAGTTTTTCCTCCTCCATCAAATCCACTAGATCCACCCAGTCCTTTGCCCCTAGTCCTACCAGTTCCATCTTTAGATCCTCCTGTAGCCAGTAGTGGGCCTGAAGCGGTCACGCCTAGGGTCCCCAATGTCTTGATGAACTACACACCAATATTTTATGAGATTTTGCCACTACTAGATGTGTGTCTTGTGCCACTCCCCATCATGTTACCCAAGCCTTGTGTATTTTCTCCTTGTCCAAAAATTCCTCTCAATATTGGAATAGTATGTACAACCATAGAAGTAGGAAATAAAAAATTATATCTCCTAGGCACGGACCGATCACTTCCACCGATACCAACTGGGTTAATGATACTCCTCCCTTGATATGGAAAACCAAGTGCTAGGGTTTTGTCACTAGTTGGGTTTAGATGTGCACCAATGAATCTTCTCTCTCCATGTGAAAAAATATCATCAGAAGCTAAAGGGGTCTCTCTTATGTACTTGCCAATATGGGGTAGCACAGACTACTCAGGTTCTACATCCTCTGAGTGAACCTCAAATCCTTCCCGCAATGTCGACATCCTTATATCCATCACACTTACAACCTCACATTTTCTAGCAATCTCTCTTTCACATGCTTCACTATACTTGAGTCATCTCTCCTCCCTTTCTTCCTCAGTCGTAATGTCTTCCATCCTCCTCCACCCCAGCTTCCTCGTCTAGTGCTCAAAATGTTTTAGCTGGCCATCGAAAATGACTCTAAACTCATGGTAATAATCAAGATCTTCATTTCCAGGGAAATAGCACATAGAAATGATCCTCTAGATTCCCTTAGAAATTCAAACTCAACAACTTCTAGACAAGAATACATGGAAATAGCGTATTCCAGGGAGTAGCTATCCAACACTCCTTTCCATTATTGATCCACGACACGATTCCAAATTAGATCTGCATCTTACATCATCTGGTACTCTTCTTGGGTCCACACATGTGATCTATAATACCAATTTGATCTATATGCATATACCGAGTGCCATTCATATAGCTCTACTAGGAAGCAACAGAAAAAAGTTTCATATAACTCATGGTAGAGGTTCTCTTCTACACATGTACATGCATCAAACTCAGATCCAATGCTAAATATTTGAGAAAAATCATCCTCCATGCTCTTAAACCATGTTTCAAAACCTTCCAAGGTTAAATGCTTTGTCATCACTCATTGCACAGATCATGATGTATGTCATTTCTTACTACAACTTCAAAAAGAGGTCCTGAAAATGGAACCAAGATGTAGTCATTTTTACATACACCAAAGAATGACAGAATCCCATGTGTTCTGGCCTATCACCTAGCGGGAACTGGGTGCTCACCTGAGGCACGTGCGGGTGCATCGAGTCTCTCCTTTATGTGAGTTTAGTGGGAAACATCATCTATGATAGGAAGTTAAGGAGAGTGAGAATAAATGAGACATGCAATCATCATAGAGCTCATGACAGCTTCTAGACCAATGTAGTCATTCCAGATAGAAATATACTTAACAAATTATAAGACTAAACTAAAATAGAAAGGAAAACGCATAAGGATTCATACTCATTCCATAAACATACAAGAAAAAAAACTATGAAGATATATGTATGGACCATAATCATTAATGATCATATTCAAATAAGTTTGGTAACCTTATGACATCCATTAGATCCATTAGAGAACATCACAATATGGTGGACTGAAAACATACATCATAACTGGATTTACATCCCTTAGCTTTGAAAAATAAAATTTACAATCCCAAGCCCCTTGATGCATCCTTCTCCTATATTTTATCTACCCAACCCAATACAAATCCTTGTAGTGTTTTTATAGAGCTCCACTCTCTATTGATCTCCACCATCTTTTATTTTGTGAGTGCTTGTATTTATAGGCATCTTGAACTTCCAAACCACCTTTCTATGGCTTCATATCTGGCACCAAGTTTCCCAATGTGGTCCTCCATGGGAGCATGCTCCTTTAGGCCTGATCTCTCCACTCCTTGCCATGATGGTCTTCTATAAGCTTCCAATGTAGGGTATATTCCTTCCTAGGCCAACCTGTTGCCAGGATGAGCACCTTATCCATTCATCATGCACAGGTGGGTCATGCTTTTCTCATGTCCTTCCCAATACATCAATTATGGCTAAGTCTTGATACCTTGTTTTGTTGGTGTGTATCATGGGTCCTTTTAAAACCCTCCTAGAACCCTGCCTTACACACCTTCTTCTTGTGCAAACCCACCCCTCAACTTAAGTCTTGTGTGCTCATGTACCTTTTTGTAATTAGTAAATATTTTAGGGACCCAACACTTCCTAAGAACATGATTAGCTATTATTTTGTGGAGATACTTTACACTATATTGTCCATGGTATTCATAACTTTCAACTTCATATGTTTTTTATGATATGGAACTTATTTAAATTAATATAAGTAAACATCATTTTGAATATCTAAAGTTGATCGTAATTCCTCTGTCCCAAGGGAGAGAAAGGGCCCACTCAAATGAGGAGGCAAGAGGTTGTTTTATGTTCACATATGCATACAGTTTTCTGATAAGTCTTACTACAATCCTTGTTTCAGTATATTTCATGTAAGCTTTGGTTGAATGTATTTGTTTTCCTTACCAACACTTTTATCTAGAATATGTGTTTTCTTTTATGCAAATTCTAATTAACATGCGATCTTAGTTTTACTAAGTTCTAGCTTAAATTGTGCATTTGCAATTCCATTTGTTTGAGTACTGTGTGTGTATTTCAATTTCAATTAGAAGTGTAGATTTTAGATTTCCTTTCATTTTAGTAGATGAATTCCATAGAATTACATTAGGTTTCCATAGATTAGTAACCAACTTAAAATATCTCACAACACCCCACAACAGAAATTCCAATAGGAGCTGGTTACATAAAGCTCCATTACATACAACTAAGGATGAATCCCTAGTTTATAATGACACTAACAGGAGATCATGTTAGTTAAATGATTGAAGAATACAATGACTGATAATTTTTGGAGCCATTGTCTAGGGACACCATAAGCACACTGCATCATTTATTTCACTTCACATGTTATGGGTGTTAATGGATTTCATATATGCAACCAGTAGATGTCTTGGGACTTTTTTCAATAACCACCTTTGATGCATAGGCCATGAGATGATCAAGGGAGATTTATAGCATGTAACACTCAACAAATCTCTCCAGACAATTTACAGGAAGAAGACACCGTGAGTGACATAGCCTCTAATACAACACCACCTCCAATACAACACCTAGAATCATTTCTGAGCATTCTGTACCCTACAGTAAACACTCAAGAATGGGGGACAATGGGAATAATGGAGACTGCCCCTTAGGTCGGACCTTTACTTACCCCATTGTCTTGGATAAGGATGAGGATGCGCCCTTGAAAATATATCTCACCTTCCATCCTCCCTATCCTTTGAGGCATGTCTATGGAAGAACTTGATCATTTCTTATTTGAATTCAAAGTTCTATGCTAGACATATGACTACAAAATGGAAAATCAAAAAACTCAAACTATTTCCTTCCACTCTCAAAGACTCTGTTATGAGATGGTTCATGGGGTTGACCTCTAAATCCATTAATTCTTTGGAATCCATGGAGACAAAATTTTTGGATAAATATCAAGATTACTATAGGGGAAGGGATAGAAAATAAGAGTTCCTTCTAGATACGGCAAAAATAAGATGAAAATATAGAGGATTATCTAGATAGATTTCTCTTTCTCCACCAACGAAGTGGTTATGAGTTACATGTAGACATTACTAAAACAATTTTTTTTAAAGGACTTGACAATAGGAAACTAATGATTCCCTCCATCTCATGGGAGGAGGAGATGTCCATAAAATTACCCTGGAAATAATCACTGAGCTATGCAAAAGTTACTCCAAGAACACGAGGGGGTATAAGAATAAAAAATACATTCAAACATACTCTGGGTACCTCTGAACTTCTGGAGGAAATGGATAACATGAAAATAGACATTTTTCTATGGTTAACATCAACCATAGATGGACTCAAAGCCAAAATCAATCCTACCAAATAACCTCTAGACATATATTTCCCTAAGTGTAGGAAGAGACACCCACTGAGAGAATGTCCTTTGGATGTCACAGACATGTATTTAATCTGTATGAAGTGGCTAACCATGACACTAAGCATTGCAACTTCTTACCAAAGTTGAAATGTGGCTTGAATGTTGTCTCTCAAGGTGGAAAAGAGTTAAATTTTGTTCAAAGGCCAAATAATCAGGTTGGATTTCCACCTCAACCTGCTCATAACCCCTTGAGGATGTCATGGCCTAATCAGGCCCCTCAGCCTACTTGGGGACAACCTGAGTGGAAAACATCAAATTGGATGGCTTATCCACATCCACCACCTTGGATGAATCCCTACACACTAGCCAAGTTGGACACCACCAACCCTAGAAAATCCATGGCATAAACCAATAGTGGGGGTCCTCAATAGAATCCTAACCAAAACCAGCCATGGACACCACCACAATACATTAATAAACAACAGAGCTTCCTGGAACCACAACAAGATTTAATATCCCCACCACAAGCCTACCAATAACATGGAAAAGAAAAACAAACACAACTTCCATCTGAACTTATAGCAAATCCTAAAAATCAGCAGACAACTTCAATTGATGAAGCAGGACCAAGTAACACAACGTAGGTTAATACTATTGGTAATTTGTGGCTAAGGTCTAGAAAAACATTGAATCCTACTATTTTTAGGATGGAAATTTTTATAGAAACTGAGAAAGAAGAGACACTTGAGGACAATACAGGACCTACACCTTCTCCATAGACACAAAACACTCATAATAGTCAAGAACTTAACCAGAATACCCATCAAGATCCTTTCCCTGAGTGGTTACAGGATACTCAAACTACAAATGAAACAATGATAGTAAAATAATTTAACAAAGCGCACATTGAGGCCCCACTTCAAGGAGCAATAAGGGACATTCTTGAATTAAACCAAACCATTAGAAATAAGTGTATAAAAACACCAGGGGGGAAAAAGAAATACCCAAAAAAATGTTAGGGTGGAAGGAAAGTTCGGCTGATTTAGTAGCTGGACAACCTTATTTCACCAAAATACTGGGGATCCTGGGAGTCAAGTTATTACTATTTATATAAATAATCAGTCAATATCTAATGTTTTGGTGGATCTTGGTGTTGTCATTAATGTCATCACAACAAAAATGTTTGATCTATTATCCTTAACAGGAATACAACCTACTAATATTGTTCTTCAACTAGCAAATCAATCCATTGCTGTACCAAATGGTGTGAATCGAGGATATAATGGTCACCATTGAATCTTGGGATTATCCTATATATTTTATGGGCTTACAGCCTAAATCTTGGAAAGTGGGATATCCAGTTATCTTGGGAAGACCCTGGTTAGCCACTATTGTTGCATATATTGACTGTAGGTCAGGAAAAATGACCATTCTAAATGGGTAGAAATCCAAACATATTTCATTATACCCTCCTACCTAGTCTTATGTGAATGCTTGTGACCATGTATGGGTAGATTATTTGGATACTAACTCTCTAAATTCTTCTTATTTAGCCACCATTGCAGTGCAAAACCATATGGCGGAAGTTGTTGAGTCACATACACTAGCTGATGTAGAGGGCTTTGTGACTATGGAAATCAGCACTCTGGCTACAAAAATCAGAACTCTGACTATAAACCCATTTTCTCTAGACATGTCCAATGTCTATTTCCTTGGTAAGTAATACTTTTGATGAGTCTTGTAAGTAAATCTATGCTTATAATTCGGAATATTCAGTCCTTAATTTGACCAAGATCTTATCTCTTGAAAATATACCCATTCTGCACATGCTTCAACCCCATAATTTACTATTGAATTCCTTAATCACTAATTTAGAGCTCACTCTTTTGAATGATACCTAGCAGGTTCCTGTCGACATAGGAAAAGAGATGGCCATTGGTAATGATTTAGAGGCCAATCAAGAAGCCAAGGTTCTCGAAGTTTTGAAGAAACATTCCCATACTTTTTCCTGGGATTACACTAATATGAAGGGAATTCATTTTAATAGTTTTTACTCACTATATCTACACTAAGGACATCAAACCTATAAGGTACCCACAACGGAGAATTAACCCAACGCTCAGAGACATACTCAAAGGCAAGATAGAAAATTTACTAAAAGTAGGATTCATGTACCCTATATCTTATAATCATTGGGTCTCCCCATTAGTTATAGTTCCCAAGAAAAATGGTAAATGGAGAATATGTGTTGACTACAGGGAACTTAACAAATCCACCGAGAAAGATTATTTTCCCCTTGCCTTTTATTGACCAAGTTCTAGATAATCTTGCTGGTAAGAAATATTTTTCTTTCTTAGATGGGTTTAGTGGGTATAACCAAATTAGTATTGCCCATGCTGATAAAGATAAAACTACCTTTACTTTCCCCTGGGGTACATTTTCTTATTGATTCTTACCATTTGGAATTTGTAATGCACCCGCTATATTTCAGAGAGCAATATTGGCCATATTTGCAGGTCTTACTAACGACTATGTTGAAGTTTAAATGGATGAATTCATTGTCCATGGATCCACTTTTGACGAATATCTGAATAACCTTGAGAAAGTATTAAGCAGATGTGAGAAACACCAATCATATCTGAGTCATGAAAAATGTCTGATGATGGTCGATCAGGGAATTTTGTTAGGTCACCATGTTTCTACCAAAGGTATACAGGTTGACCCCAAAAAGATATCAGTCATCACTCAATTACCTGCACCAACTAATCAGATTGACATCAAAAGTTTCCTTGGTCATACAAGGTATTATCAGTGCTTCAAAAAATATTTTAGTAAAATTTCTGCACTTATGTTCTCATTTCTAACAAAATATTACATTTTTGAATGGTCTCTGTCAGTTCCAGCAGGCATTTTATTCTATCAAAGAGAAGCTAACCACTACCCCTAGTCTTACAAGGCCCTAATTAGAGGAAACCTTTCCATATCCACATTGATGCCTCTAATACAGCCATGGGTTCTTTCTTTGGGAAAAAAGATGCAGAAGATCACATGTATGCCATTTACTTGATCAACAAGAACTTGACTCCTATGGAAAGAAATTACATTACAACGAAAAAGGAATTCTTGGTTGTTGTATACTCCTTGAATAAATATTTTCATCACATCATTGGGTATAAAATATTTGTTTACACTAACCACTCTACCATTCGATATTTGATGAATAAATCAGTGGTTAGAGGTAGGATTATTTGATGGTTACTCTTATTACAGGAATTCAATCTTACCATTAATGATAAGCTAGGAAAATATAACGTTGTTGATTTCCTTTCAAGATTGAATGTTTCAGGTAACGATGAAGTATTCTAGGATCAATTTCCTAATGAAATTTTATTTTCTATATCAACTAAGGCTCTGTGGTTCTCTGATATTGCGAATTATTTTAAAATAGGGAAGTTTCCTACCTATTGCACTCATAAGGAGAAATAGAGACTAGTTAAAAATAGTGCAACATATAAATCATGTAGTGAGATTTTATTCAAAAAATTTCCTGATATGGTTCTTCACAGGTGCATTCGAGAAGATGAAGTACATGACATATTACGAGCTTGTCATGATGAGCCAAGAGGTGGACATTATTCAATAAAACAATCAATTCACAAAGTCCTTGGAGTAGTGTACTATTTTCCTTCCCTCCACAATACTTTCAAAAAGTATGTATGGAAGTGTGATGCATGCTAACAAATGGGGAATCCCACACTTTAAATGGAAATGCCTCTTAATCCTCAGCTAGTCTTAGGACCATTTGAGAAATGGGGAATTGATTTCGTTGGACCTTTTGATCCCTCATATTTTAGGAAGGACTTACCTCTTGGTATGCACAAACAACATCACTCTAAATGGTTGAAGTTCAACCATTAATATCTACTAATTAGGATGTTGTTGATGATTTTCTATACAATTAGATATTGTTATGATTTGGTGCACCCAAGGCCATTGTATCTGATCAAGGTCCTCAATTTTTTTCAAACATGATTGAGGATTTTTTTGAAATCTACTGAATCAACACCAGAAATCATACTTTATCACCCCAAAACCAATGGGAAGGTAGATGTAAGCAATCATGAACTTGAGAATATTTTGACTAAAGTGGTCAGTGATGACAGAAAGAATTGGGTACCAAAAATTCCCGAGGCAGTCTAGGTCTATAACATGAGCTGGAAAACCACTACTGGTTTTTCCCCCTATGAGTTGGTATTTGGGAAGAAGCCACTATTACCTGTTGAGTTTGAATTGCACACATGACGAACAACACTAGAAGTTAGAATCAATGTGGATGAAGCACAACATGAACAAGTGATGCAGCTAAATGAATTAGAGGAAATGTAGATGGAGGCACATCAACAGATTGAAACTCTTCAATATCAGAGGAAGACCTGACATGATGCTCATATCAAATCTAGGACATTTCATGAAGGGGACTGGGTCTTAGTCTTTGATTCCTAGATATCACAGTTTGAAGGTAAGTTACAGACATGCTGGTTGGACCCCTATCAGATCGACATAGTGTTTGATGATGGCTCTATGTGGCTATTACCAATCGATGGAAAAAAATGGAATCTTCTTATGAATGGACATAGACTCGGGATTTACCAATGACCTCTTAAAAAGAAAACTTTCACCAGTGACATTATGCTGAGTGAGGACATGCAGGATGAGGTGGCTCTTTTCCCCTTAATCCTGGAGTAATTTTTTCCTGTTAATTTCAATAAAGGAGGATGGTCATGAATTTTATCTTCTTTCCTTAAGTTAGTTGTTTTGTTTTCAATAAATGCAGAAATATTCATTATTTCTAAACCACTAATCACATTTAATCTTAGACTATAGGATGTGGGAATCTACGGATAATAGACATTGAACTTGGCATGGGTAAGTGCATCCTAACTCACTACAGATATTTCCTTATAAATAAATCCCTCATGTGTGCACTTGTCATAATTGTATCCATCATGCAATGTTCAACATATTTATTACAGATATCTTTCCAAATCCGATGCTAGGGTATGATGGCATAAGGGTGTAATGAGTCATGATTTTTGCACACATCATATGTGTTACATTCTACAAAGAAGGAATTGTGTCAATTTAGTTTCAAATGATGGGATGTGCACCGTCTCACATATCAAAAACTCTCATGGATGGTTGGTCTTGCCCACCTTTTTACGCCACTAAATTTGCTCTGATTTTACGTAATTCAAGGATTCAGGGCAATTCAAATTAATAGTTCCAAGATGATTCATGTCATTGCTTCATGAGTATTGAGCATATCATTATACCTTCCATCACAAAGTGAATTCAAGCACATCTTGTTCTTGTTTCTCTACAATATGGATTCATTCACCTTCATCATGGGACAAAAGAAGAAATATGAGCCTGATTCTCCAAACCCATTACTTAGGAACGTTGCACTTATGTAGGTGTTTGATGACTCAAGTTGGCTTTACTTCATACGGAAATTCAAAGGTTTTGATGAGGGTGTCATGGAGGAGTTCCTAGAAAAATTTTAAGCTACCTGTTCACGTGTTAGAGGGAAACGAGTTGATATTACTAGCTAGGTAGTTTCTAACCTATCCAGCTTGCTAGATTTTGGTTTTAAAGTAATGACTAATGCTGCCCTTAAATACTTGCTCACTCTATTTCATGAGGAGGGTGAGGTATTCCCCAAGGTTATCCTTACCCCTAGGGTGTTCAGAAGGGTGTTAAGCAAGATAGCCTACCCGACATTTGGAGAGAGATGGTCAATGGGTTAACAAATATTTTATATGTGAAGGCCAACCCTCTGTGCTAGGTGGCGATGCACCCAATATTCTTATTCATTTGAAGAAAACATGCATTAACCCAGCCCTCAGGGTAAATTTACCTAAATACTTGGTGGACATCATTATCAAAGTTGGCCAAAAATACAAGTCTGGAGGAGGAAAAGTGGTGTTGAAACACCCAGGGCTAATTCATGTATTGTGCTCACATCAAGTATTTTTTAAGCCAAATCGGAGGCTCAAAAGGATTTCTATGGGGGAGGGTTCCAAGATAAAACAGTTAAAATTAGAGCCATCTTCCACACTTCGGTCCATTCCCGCACTAGCCTCTCGCCCTATACACAAGAAAAAGGAGGAACTTGGTGCTCCAAAGAACGTGGAAAAATCACATGCCCAATGATGAGGCCAGAATATGTCCATTAAATGTAAAATAAATGATCTCGTCTCACTCTCCTTTTTATTAAGTTTGACTACATTTTATGACTTTTGTTTGATCTGGTATAAGTTAGAATGTAATTGTCTATCTTTTGTTGATTATGATTCTAACGTTTAAAATCTCTGTAATTCCTAACAAAGTGTTTTAGAAACTCAGTTTTGTAAGAAAACAAGTCACAATCAGGTGGAAGAACAAATATGAAGTGGATTGCATGTTTTTGGAAGCATTGGAATCAATACGGTTTAGTTCCAGAGCTGCTAGATTTAGTTTCGAAACTCCTCCATGTAGTCACGAGTTCTGAAACTTTCAGACACAGTTCTGGAACTATGGTACTTAGTTCTGAAACTCCTGCAGATAGCTCCGGAACTCTCTCAATTAGACCTGAAATGATTTCATTTAGTTCTAAAACTCTTCTAAAGTTCCGGAACCAATAAGAGTCTATTCCAAATGGATTGTGATCTATCAAATCAATGATCCTATCAATCAGGAGCAGATTAGAAGACTACCTAATCTCCATACTTGCAGATTTAGGATAATTATCACACAACTGTATGTCTAGCCATGTTCCAATTCAGCATCTATTCAAGGCATGATTCAGTTCCATCATATCAGTGGAATAGTTGCGACCATAAATGCAGCCCTGAAAGTGTATATATATATATATATACACATGTACTATTATAAAAGAGAGAGAGAGAGAGATAGATATAAAACATGAGATAGATATAGATTGATATATATAGATCCAACATGTTTTTGTAATGTAGAACATTTTATCAATAAAATAGCCATTTCTATTTTGAGATAAAATTAAGTTTTCTAATCCTGTTTTGAGGTGGAGCAAGGGCCCACTCCTCCAAGAACCAAGATCCTCATTTTGTTAGTATTTATATTTTTAGAGAAAATAGTTTAGATCTGTTAATTTTGTATTGCTTTCAATTCCTTAAGTTGAAATATGTTGTATACCTGTCTCTCTAGGTTTTCTAGATTAAGTTCTTATTTATTTGCAATCACTTTCCAAGCATTCTCAATAGTGTGTTTATTTTTGTAATGTTTTTTTTTTCCAGCAATTGATTTCTGCAAAGAGTGTTTACTTCCAAGGAAAAGTGTGTTTATTTCCAGCAATTCCTTTGTACAAAGTGTGTTTACTTCCAAGTCAAGTGTTTCTATTTCCAAAAATTTATTTCTGTAAAGTGTGTTTACTTCCAACATGTTTTTATAGTTTGATTCCAATAAATTTTTTAACCAAGAAGTCCTTAAGACATTGAAAATATCCCCCATAAAATACAAAATACCTACAATCAATTACTAGATCGCTAAGATTCTTCTTGTTGCATATAGATTTAGACACACCCCTAGTTTGAATATGACATCAACATAAAGTTGATTAAATGAAGGGAATAACAACACCCATCATTTTATGCATCATTGTTGGGGACCCACTATTTAGAATTTTCTAATTAGATGTCAACAAGAGCAACAATCATACATTTAGTAATTGAAGAAATCTTCCCTAAGCTATCAAAAAATTTATGAGTAGACCAAGAGAATCAAAGGGTAGATTTATCCCAAAAATATATGAACAAGAATTAATATCATCCTCTAGTTTAAATAAGGAAGTTGACCAAGAATTGGAGGCACTATTATCCCTTGTAACACAAGAAGTAGAATTCCCACATTTGGAATTTTTGGATCACTCACCAAAGGGAAGTGGAACTTTTAGGAGAAGGATTATTTCTAAAGATCCATTTAGGGTAAGTTTTGATTCTCAATTAAGTATTCAACCTCCTACTCCTGATTTATTAACCTTCCCCAAAGCAGATCACGTACCACATTGATTGGGAGAAAAATTTAAAAAATACTTCAGAAATGACATGAGAAGCTGAAAGGGAACCTGATAGGACCTTTAATTATTCAATTTAATTAGATTATGATGATACACCAATAAAAAATATTTCACCTGCACATTTACCCACATTTAGAGGGATGTCATCTAAAGACCCTGACCAATTTCTATTTGAGTTTAAGGTACTATGTCAGACCTATGACTACAAAATAGATAATCAGACACTCAAGTTGTTTCCATCCACTCTGAAGGATGCAACAATGAGGTGGTTCATGGGATTATCATCCAACCCTATTACCACTTGGGCATAAATGGAAACTTCCTTCCTAGACAAATATCGAGATTATAGAGGGAGAAATAGGAAGGAAGAGTTTTTCAAAATCAAGCAGGAGGAGGATGATAATATAGAAGATTATTTGGATAGATTTCTCTTTGTAAGTAAAAGGTGTGGATTTGTACTTCAAGAATAGTTAAGTAAAACTATTTTTCTTAAAGGTTTGGAAGATGAATATTGGGAAGCTCTTAACTTGATAGGAGGTGGAAATATTGATCAATTAAGGATGAATGAAATTAAAGACATTTGTAGAAGCTATTCTAGAACAAGGGGTGGACCTAAGAAGGGAAAATTAGTGAAAAGTTTGAATATAGATATTAACAAACTAATGGATGAATTAGCAAAATTTAAAACAAACATTTTAGTTCAATTAACCTCTGCTATGGATGGATTACAACCTAAAGCAAATGCCAAAACTGAACCCTTATCTATGTATTGTCCTAGATGTAGGAAGAAGCATGCAATAAGGGAATGTCCTTTGGATAAAACATAAGTATTTATTATCTATGAATCTAAATAACATGATATTCACACTTTTTCTCTTCTTCCACTCCTAACGAATTAGCTCAAACAAACTAGTACATCATCCACAATAGAAGAATTGAATTTTGTCCAGAGACAACCTACCCAAGGACAGTTCATGCCAAGGTCATCTCCTAATCCTTGGATGATGCCATGGACTACTCAAATAGTACCACAAAGTTGTGGATAACAACCTTTGGTCCCTCATCCAACTTGGAATCCTCGGGATTAGGAAGGTCAATCTTGGTATGCTCAAGGACAACAACAACCATGGACTAGTCAAAATAACCAGTATTCTTGGTCACAACATAGATGGGGTCCTAGTAATTATGCTCAAGGGAAAACATATCCTAATCAGAATCAACAAGCCATTATGGGCACCCCAGCACAAAATTCACAAGATGAAAATGTATTCCAAATGCAAATGCTAGCACATCCAGTAGTAAACCCAAGAAAGAAACAAATAACTCCTATCTACATAATAGAACCAAAAAAATTAGTTGATCTAAATGCCATGGATTGTAATGATATTCAAACAAGATCTGGAAAAATAGTTAGCAGTCCACCTGTTATCATCACTAAAATGAAAAAAGAAACTAAAACCACCTAGTCTGGTTGCCCCCAAGAAATATGAAAAAGAAAGAGATAAGGAACCAGAAAGAAACTCTACTGAAACTCCATTTCCAGAGAGATTTAAAGAAGCTATAGAAATCAAGGAATCTGAATTGGTCCAGGAACTAAGGAGACTGAATATTGAAATACCACTATTACAAGTAATTAAGGACATTCTAGAGTTGAACAAAATAATCAAAATGTTATGTCGAAAAAGGCCTGGAAGAAAGAGCAGTACCCTAGGGACTATAAGGTGAGGGAAAATTAGCTAATTTTATAGCAGCGGAAGCTTCCTACTTCCCAAATATGGAGATCCCAGAAGCCCCCTGTTATTTCTATCTCTATAGGGAATAAAAATATAAATAACATTTTTTGATTGCGGAGAAAAAAAAAAAAACAGTATAAATGTAATGATAGTGGGACACTCTGTAAACATTACCATTAACAGAGTATAAACCTACTAACACATATTGATAGATGGCAGACCAGTGTAGAAAAATTAGAGATTATTGAAGATGTGTGCGTTATGGTGGAGTCATGCGTGAATATCCAGTTGACTTCCTATATTGCAGCCTAAAAGGTAAAAACATTGAGTGATCCCATTATTTGGGGCCAAGACCATGGTAGATACAGGACTGCCGTAATTAATTAAAGGTCAGGAATAGAGTATTTAAATGACGTAAGAATTATAAGCCAAATTTCATTATATCCCCTGCACGACATTTTAGTGATAATCAAGAGGGAAATTATGGGTTGAAATCCTGATTTATGGAAAAATTTGTCTTCGCTTGGCCATGCCTCACATTTACAGGATCACATAAGAGAAATAGAAGATTATGATTAAACCACCATTGATGTACACAAATTATCTTGCGAGCATCAAGAAGAGTTATGGAACATAAAAAATTAGTTTGGAACCCTGAGATATGTTTCGGATCATCACAATAGTTTCGGAACCATCACAATTTAGTTTATGGAAACCACACCACACAGTAATTCCCTAAAAATGAAGATATTTTATCTATAGGAATGATAGTTCTCTTGCGGTGAGAGGAAGACTTTGTAGCTTTCATTTCAATATATCAGAGATGATGAAGATAGTTATATAAAGCCCGCAGTGATGAAGGAGTTTCAAACCACAAAAAGATAAGTATCATAATTCTTGTACTGTCCTTGTTCTAGCATTGTTGTCTCAAGGGACATTTTGGAGATGTTTGATACATATCATATGTTGTTTCCAAAGCGGGTGTAGTCTTGCCGCGGAGGGGGCCTGGGGGTGCGGGACAGCCGGGGGGGGGGGAGGTGGGATGTGGCGGGGGGGTTGGGCCGTGTGGGGAAGTCTATTAAATACTTTAAGGGAACCCTTTCAACAAATTAGTTCATCATACACTGCGAACCAAAAAATGGTGAGAATTCAATTGGGTAAAATTTTGAATATTAATAGTTGGGTGAAGAACGATGAAGAAGCGTAAACCTATTGATGTGGTGAAATATCTACTAAATATTTTTTCGGGATATAATATATGAAAAGAATCACCCAGGTATCAGCACCATCACCCATCTATATCAAAACACATTAGACCAATTAGGCAACCTAAAAGGAAGGCTAATCAAACCTTAAGGGATTAGTCAAACAAGAGAAATTGAAAAACTATTACAAGTAGGTTATCTACCCTATCTAGATAGTCATTGGGTGGCTCCTCTGTAATGTCCCAAAAAGAATAGAAAATGGAAGACATTTTTGGGGACTATAGGGAATGAACAAAAGCATACTGAGAGACTATGTTCCCTTCCATTATAGATCTAGTTTTAGACAAATCCTTCTTTTCCAGGGGGTAAAACAGTATTTTCCGTCTGGTGCTTTCTTATGGATAAATCAAATAAAATTCCTTGTTGTTGTAACATCCTCATTTTTATACATAGAACAAGTAATTTTTTTTTTTTGATGAATGCTTCCTAGTTCTAAAATTTACATCAATTAGAACTCACAAATTCAAAACAACATTATATAACAGATAAACCCTGCAGCTGCAAGACTAGAGTACCTCCGATCTTATCATTCCATGACTCGGTAATTCTACCGTATATTCATGAAGTATCAAGAGTCTGGCGTTTTTCTTTTAATACACATCACTCTTATGGTTTCTCTTCCCTAATCTGGGATTCAGAAGGCTCTGTCCAAAGGAGGAACCTATCTAAATAAGTGTTAACCTTTATAGATCGGAATTCATCCCTTTAAAACTAGGTTACTAGGACAACGCATTAGTAGCTTGCGGTACTTTGGCCCAAGATTTGAACCAATTCTTATGTCTCGTATTCCTGACGGCATTACTCGTCAATCTGGAATACGTCCTTCACCACCATTCCTTGTTATGTAGAATGTCTTATTACTAAACTTCTGTCAGTCTCTCCTGCCCCAAGTTTTAGTTATTCACTCAGGAGAGAAAAAATGATTAATAATATGCAACGTTATAAGGATGCTATCGAGAACTAGGGATACTTCGGACTTACTGGGTAACCTAGTAACCCTAACTTGTGTCAGGTACCCTGCAGTCTCAGGGGCAGCTTCATAACATGACCCATGTCGGGTAACCAGTCCCGGAGTAATAGTGTTCCAGTTTTAAGGAGGTAAATCTTAACGACAATGCAAAGGGTGTCGCCATAAGTCACCCTACAGTGTGTATCTTCAAGAAATCCAATCTTCTTGAAGGTTACTACCCTACAAATGACTTCGTCCATCAACCTTCAAATCCGCCTCAAAAAAGATTCTAAATAACGTTAATGGTGTTACTTACGTGGTGTATAAAAATATACTTTAAGACACTCCTTTTAGGGTAGTCTATCCCAATCCCTAGGTTCCTAATCCTTTAAATTGCCTTTCTATTAAGACCCATTCACAAAGCGAATTTTAATAAGATGAGGGAGGACCCAACAAGGAAGATCATTATCACAAAATTTAAATCAGTGAAATTGGGTCGTAACCCCAAGTCTTATAGTTAAGATTCCTAACTTTTCCCGTGGTGTACTCCAGATTTTTAAAAATGAATAGATTCATACGTATTAGTGTTAAGTATAGTGATTAAAAAACATTCATTACGTTGTATTGACTTAGATCAAGGTTAGAGAGTAACCGAGTACTCTTCCCTGCAGCTTCTTGAAAGGGGTTATTTAACTTAGCTCTCAAAGACCAGTGATCTAAAATGAACAAAATTCGCTTTAAAATAGAACCTAATAGAAACTACTAAAACATCAATAAGTATTCAGTCACATAACCTTCAACGCTACTAGATAATACAACACATCTCCAGTTGTTACAATAAAAAACATGGTTTGCCCGCCTATTTGTGTGGTCACCCCCCTCTTTCTTCTATCATCTAACCGTTTTCTTCATTACCCACCGACCCTCCCTTTTGTCCCTTTAACCTATCTCCTTAAAATCATTCGAACCGAAGACGATCAAACCATCAAGATATGACGGCAACACATAAGTAACAAATCCCTTAGTTATTCATTCAAAGCTAATCAAATACATTTTATGCCTTTAGCAGATTTGATACAATAACTAACAGCAAAAGAACATCTTTGTTTCTTCAAGTAGTACATTTAGAGAATCAAGCTGTAATTCATCATACAACCAAATTAAACAATCTGAAAATCATTATCAGATCTTTGGGTGCCTACCACTTACGGAAATTCAGCGCAAAAAATTGTCAAACATGGTCAGTTCGGTGGAACTGAGATTGATTAAGCACTTACTTAATTAAAACCAAATGCAATCCACCAAATTGTTCTCATAAACAAATGCTTAAATGAATCATGTCTTCACATTGAAACTTAAAATCAGGCTTATCCATCTTATATGTGAGAGAATAAGAACATATGAATACAACCTTCTTAAGCTAGCAAAATCCTAAAGATTGTTTTTTCTACAATTTCTCATGGAAGTTAAACAATATTCAACAATCCCACAGTTTAATTGCTTTTCATCTTCCTAAAAACATTTATGGATATTGACAAAGTATACTATTGATACAACACCACTTATTTTATACAGTCTCGCCAACAATAACTAGTTATCTTGTATGCCCCTACCATAGAGATCACAAAAAAGGATACAGAAGAAAGCAAACAGTTCCTGCTAGTTGAGAGAGAGGGTTTTCCTATTATATTTTACCCTATTTTTCAAAATATAAAGACAGTCAAGAGAAAGAAACAGAAGTCCATTAGAATCCTAAGTCAATAACATTCTGACTATAAAGACTTAATCCAAATACATTTACGCAATGCGCTTAACAGTCAAAAATTACAAGAAGAGCTACAATTCCATCTAAATTCAAATATAAGAGGCACCGTTGTAGCTACAAAACAATTCGAGAGTTCACGAAACACGAATTAATAATAATCCAACTCCATTAGGTCAATAAAACTTTCCCATATTATTCAACAAACCAATGAAAAATATCAATTCCATCGCCTGTCCTGGCACAGCCAAGAGCTGTTTGTTTAAGTCAAACTTGAAACAAGATCACATTTAAAACAATTAACATTCCATTGGAAAAATATAGTGACATTGCACACAAAGTCCAAAACACAATATGAACAGTTCTTCAACTAAGCAAATCCCTACGATTATACAAATGGTGGTGTAAATTAGAAAGTCGTTGTCAAGAAAAATAACTCTAACCGATGTTCATGAAAAGTCATATTCATTTATTTTTCATTATTTTTCAAAAAAGTTTCATCCAAGACGAGATAATATGATACAGCAAGGACTCATATAGAGTCGAGTTTAAAAAGTAAACACACGTGGACTAGAGCGTAGTCGAATTCAGACGAAAACATTCAAGGTTCCCAACTAATTCAAACACCAATAGTCTTCACAAATGAATTCTACAAAAGTCTAAATACAAGATACATATTAAGGACTCAGCGAACAGAGCCAATATCAATAAGTATTCGCAAACAAGCGTATACAGACGTCGAAACACGGTTACATATCATGATTTCCAACTGAGTCAATAACCACAGTATTCATAACTGAGCTTTATACAGAAGAGAAAAACCTAAGATGCGCTCAAGGATTCAAAAGGAGTCGAACCATGTAGTATTCTTCAAATAAACTGTCTACAGCAGTAGAAAAGATACAAGATAATATTAAATTCAATAATTCCAATATATCAATAAACATAAAGTATTCCACGACTGAACTCCTACAGAAGAGAAACATATGTTACCTTTCAAGGGACTTACAAAAAGGAATCGAACCAATTAGTATCTCGATGAAACTTCTACAGAAGTTAAAAATACGATCGATCAAGGATTCCAACAATATCCAAAAAAACATATTAGCACACGACTAAATTCTACAGAGCCAAAACATACTATCATTTCAAGAATGCACAGTATCAAGTCTAAAAGTGTAAACAGAAGGATTTCTACAGAAGTCGATATCCCCCCCCCAGAAAAATTTTCAGGACTCCAAACGAGTATGTTTCTTACATTACCCTTGCAATAATTTCTACGAAAATCTAACCAAAATGTAAAATAGCAAGATAATTCCACCGAACGAAAAAAAATGTACACCCAGCAAGGGTTCAACTGAATACTCGAAACCAGCATGAAGATACAGCAAACTAATTCATACAATGCTACCATAAAACCAACTGGACCAAAAAAATCACTGAACAGAGTGTTCAATGAATCATTTGAAGGGAAAGTATATTTAAAAGTAGGGCCAACATGCCGGTAATGTCGCTTAAAAATATGAAGAAGACATCTGCAATGAGCCGAGCCTTTCCTCTTCTTCCACGTAGATCAACAACATAATTGTTATTTCCATGCCTTATAAACTTTCTCGACAGAGAAAAGAGCTAGTATTTCATAGTTGGCCATGCCAAACACCAAGTAGGACTGGTTCAAAGAACAGTGATCAAACATAGAGAAAACCGGAGTGCATGGAAAACTAAACAAATAACTAGTTTTCCATTTTGCATGCCTTCCGAGGAAATCCGTGCTCGGAAATCAAGTTCCTTAATGCATTAACTCGAAATCACGCTCATTTTCTCCATTGCCACTGCCACCATAGTTGGCGATGGACAAAAACAAACAAAGACCATTCCGATTGCGACTCTTTGCCACGCGGATTTCCTAGTCGATTGAATTCCACCAATCCCGTCGTCTTCATACTTATCCATCTCATTTAATGCCATCGGAAACTACAGGCCATGGCTCGCACCGCTCATAGGTCCCTTTCAATCCCTGATCATAGTCTAGGTTAGAACATAGGTTGACCTAGGTGATACTTAGGCTAACTCCTTAGTGTTAGGCTCACTAAACCTTAGAACATTAGCTTATAGTTTGGGGCTAGGTTAGATTAGCACTAATCCAACTCATAGGTTATAGTTTAGGTTTAGAGTATTAACCTTAATAGAACCAGTTCTAGGTCTAACAAATAGAATCGTTCATAAAAGAACAACAGATAAATTCCAAAAATGATTCATCCAGTGTTGATAATAAGCTAGCAATAAAAAATATCAGAATTTATTCCTGGCTTAAGGTCTAGACCTTCCTGATATTACGAGATCGGGAAACCAATACTTTAAACACGATCAGCTTGAGTTAGACCTCAAGTTGTTTCCATCACTATGAAGGATTGCAACATGAGGTGGTTTGGGGATTATCATCCAACCCTATTACCATTGGGCCTAATGGAAACTTCCTTCCCTAGACAAATATCAGATTATAGAGGGAGAGAAAATAGGAAGGAAGAGTTTTTCAAATCAAGCAGGGAGGAGGATGATAATATAAGAAGATTATTTGGATAGATCTCTTTGAAGTAAAGCTGTTGTGGATTGTACTTCAAGAATAGTTAAGTAAAACTATTTTCTTAAGGTTTGGAAGATGATGACTATGGGGAAGCTCTTAACTTGAAGGAGGTGGAAATATTGATCAAATTAAGGATGAATGAAATTGTAAAGACATTTGTAGAACTATTAATAACAAAGGAGGGCGACCTAAGAAGGGAAAATTGTGAAAAAGCTTGAATTATAGGTATATTAACAACTAATGGATGAATTAGCAAATTTAAACAAACATTTTAGTTTTTTCACTTAACTCTGCTATGGATGGATTACAACCTAAAGCAAATGCCAAAATGAACCTTATCTAGGGATTGTCCTCGATCTAGGAAGAATAAGATGCAATAGGGAATGGTCCTTTGGCTAAAAAATAAGTATTTATTATCTATGAATCTAAATAACATGATATCACAATTTTTCTTTCTTCCCATCCTAACGAATTAGCTCAAACCAACTAGTAACATCCAAAATAGAAGAGAATGAATTTTGTACAGAGACAACCTTACCCAAGGGACAGTTCATGCCAAGTCATCTCCTAATATCCTTGAGGATGCCAGGGACTACCAAATAGTACCACAAGTTTGTGGATAACACCTTTGGTCCCTCATCCAACTTGGAATCCTCGGATTAGGAAGGTCAATTTGGTAGCGCAAGGACAACAACACCATGGACTAGTCAAAATAACCAGTATTCTGTAAAAAATAGATGGGGTACCTAGTAATGATGCTCAAGGGAAAACATTATTCCTAATCAGAATCAAACAAGCCATTATGGGCACCCAGCACAAAAATTCACAAGATGAAACGATTCCAAATGCAAAGCTCGCACATCCATAGTAGTCCAGGAGTAAACCCACGAAAGAGAAAAGAAGATAAGAAAGATACGGAAGAAGAGAAGACCGAAACAATAATCCTATCTACATAATAGAAACAAAAAAATTAGTTGATCTAAAGCCATGGATGTGGATTGTATTGATATTCAAACAAGAGCTGGAAACAATAGTTAGCAGGTTCCACCTGTTTATCATCACTAAAATGAAAAAAAGAACTAAATAAACAACCTAGTCTGGCCCCAAGAAATATGAAAAGAAAGAGATAAGAACCAGAAGAAAGGAAAACTCTACATTGAAACTCAATTTCCAGAGAGGATTTAAGAAGCTATAGACTCAAGGGAATTGAATGGTCCAGGAATAGAGCTGAATATTGACAATACCACTATTACAAATTGAATTAATGGACAGTATAGAGTGAACAAAATAATCAATTCAAAATGTTCTATGTCGAAAAAAGGTCATGGAAGAAAGAAAAGAAGCAAGAAGAAGAAAGAAGCTAGCTAGTACCCTAGGACTATACGTAGATGGGAATGACTTACTAAATTTATTAGCAGAAAGCTCCTACTTTTTTCCCACATATGGAGCTGATCCCAGAAGCCCTATGTTATTTCTATCTCTTATAGGAATAAAAATATACATAACATTTTGGTTGATACTTTGGGAGCAGATATAAATGTATGATCAGTGGACACTTGTAAACATTTACCATTAACAGTATAAAACCTAAAACCACAAATTGTAGATGGAAGACCAGTCTGTAGAAAAATTAGGAGTATTGAAGATGTGGTGGTTATGGTGGAGTCATGGGAATATCAGTTGACTTCCTTATATTTGCAGCTAAAAAGGTAATAAAAATTGAAAGCGATCCCCTTATTTTGGCCAGACCAGGGTTAGCTACAGTTACTGCCTTAATTAAGTACAGGTCAGGGTAATATGAGTATTTCAAATGGTAAAGAATTATCGCAATTTATTATATCCTTCGCACGACCTTTAGTGATAATCAAGAGAATTATGGGTTGTTAAATCCTGATATTAATGAGAAAAAATTTGTCTTAGTGCATGATCACCATTACAGGATACATGGATCACAAAGAGAAATAGAAGATTGAGTTAAACCACAATTGAATGTACACAAATATTTTGGAGCATTCAAGAATAGTTCTGGAACCTAAAAAAATTGTTTGGGACTGTTAGAATATGTTTCGGCATCATCACAATTAGTTTCGTAAACCATCAAAATTAGTTTATGGAACCCACACAACCAGTAATTCCACAAATGAAGATAATTTTTCTCTATAGAATGATATTTATTTGGGGAGAGGAAGAATTTTGTAGCTTCATCTTCACATATATCAAAGAGATGATGAAGAATTTCTATAAAGCAAGCAGTGATGAAGAGTTGTTCAACACATACACCACGATAACGTATATAATTTCTTCGTACTGTCCTTTCTCGCATTTGTCTCAGGAAATTTTGGAGATGTTGATACAATCATTATGTTGTTTCCACATGCAGTCTATTAAATACTTTAATGGAACCCTTTCAACAAATTAGTTCATCAACACTGGGAACCGAAACATGTGGAGATTTGCAATGGGAAAAATTTTGATATTAATAGTTGGTTGAAGAAAGAAGACGATGAAAGAAGCTAATATTTGATGTTTGTAAATATCATATAAATATTTTTCTTAGGTTATAAATATATTGAAAGGAATCCACCAACCAAAGTATAAGTATCAATCATCATCACATCTATACTCAAAACATAGACCAAGTAGGCCAAACGAAAAAGGATTAATCCAACTTAAGGGATATAGTCAAACAAAGAAATTGAAAAAACTATAAAGTAGGTTTATCTACCCTATCTTAGATAGTCATTGGGTTTTTTGTTCTCCTCTTGTAATTGTCCCCAAAAAAGAATAGAAAATGGAGGAATTGTGTCTGGACTATAGGGAACTGAACAAAGCCAATACGGAGAGATTATGTTCCCTTACCATTCATAGATCTCCGTTTAGACAACTACAGGTAAAAGTATTTTTCATTACTTGGAGGCTTCGTGGAGTACCCAATCCAATTAAAAAGTCCGAACATCATCATTTTATACATATCGGAACAAGTAATTTTTTTTTGATAAAGGCTTCCTAGTTCTAACTACATACTTTAGAAATCACAATCAAAACAACTTCTTATAACACGATAAACCATATGCGTGTATGACTCAGAGACCTCCGATCTATCATTCCATGACTCGGTAAGGTAATCTACCGATATATTCATGAGTATCAAGGTTGGGTTTTAGTTTAAACACATCAATCATTATGGTTCTCTTCCCTAATTGGGGGATTCAGAGAATGCTCTGTCCAAGGAACCTATCTAAATAATTGTTACCATTATATATCGGCCATATCTCCCTAAACTAGGTGACATAGGACAACCGCCCGTAGAGCTTGCGATACTTTGCAAATTTTGAGAAAATATTTATTATGGCTATCGCTTTCCTTGACGGCATGTCAACTGGAATACGTCCTTCACCCCATTTCTTTGTTAATGTAGAATTGTCTTTATACTAACTCCTGTCAGTCTCTCCTGCACCAAAGTTAATTCACCAGAACAGATTTATATATTATGGCAACGTTATAAGGATGACTCTCGAGAACTAGGGATACTATGACATACTGCGGTTCAACCCTTAGTTAACCCAAGGTGTCAATGGTCACCTGAGTCTCCAGGGGCACAGCTTACATAACATGACCATGTCGGTAACAGTCAGGAGTAAAATCGTGTCTCCAGTTAAGGAGTAATCTTAACGGATCAATGCAAGGGTGTGTCGCCAAAAGTCAATTACATTGTTGTATCTCAAGAAAACCTAATCTTTATTGAAGTACGACCTACCATCGAATGTGCCATCACCTTAATCCGCTCAAAAAGATCTAATTAACTTAAGGTGTACTTCGTGGAGTTAAAATTATACGTTAAGAACATCTTTAGGGTATAGTCTTATACCAATCCCCTAGGTTCCTCATCCAAAATTGCCTTCTTATAAGACCATTCCACAAAGAGAATTTTAATAGATGAGGTCCCAACAAGGAGGAGATATGATTTCCAACAACATAATTTAACTTAGAAATTGGGTAGTAACCCACGTCTTCCGTAAGATTCCTAACTTTTCCCTTTTGGGTTACTCCAGATCTTAAAACTGGAAATAACATACTTCTTAGTGTTAAAGTATAGTGATTTAAAAACATTCATTACGTGGGCTTGAACTTAGATCAAGGTTTAGAGAGTAACAGAGTACCTTCCCATAGCTTCTTGAAAGGGTTCTATTTTAAACCTTTAGCTGCTCAAAAATCAGTGATCTAACTTACAATTAGATGTAAATAGAACATATAGAACTACTAAAAAATCATCAGTATTCCAGTCACATACCTTCAACGCTTACTTAGATCTCACACATCTCCAAGTTGTACATAAAAACATGGTCTTAAAACTAATTCGAACGAAGGAAGATTCCAAAAATCAAGATTGAATGCAAACACATAAGTAACAAATACCCTAGTTTATTCATTTCAAAGCTAATCCAATACATTTTAGGCATGAAGCTATTGATACAATACTCAACAGCAAAAGACATCTTTCTTCAAAGTAGTACATTTAGAGAATCATAGCTGTAATCATCATTAAAACCAAATTAAAAACAATCTGAAAATCAATCAGATCTGTGTTGCCTTTAACACTTACTGAAATCATCTGCACAAAACTTGTCAACATGGTGTCAGTCGGTGACTGAGCTGATAAGCACTACTTATTAAACAATGCATCCACCATTGTTTATCAAAAACACATGCTTAAATGGAAATCATCTTCACATTGCAAAACTTAAATCAGGCATCCATCTTATATATGTTAGAGAATAAAGAACATATGAATACAACCATTCTTAAGATAGCAAAAATTCTACAAGATGTTCTTACAATTTCTCATGGAAGTTCAAATATTCAAAAATCCACAGCTTAATTCTTCATCTTTCCTAACACATTTCAATGGTATTGACAAGCATACCTATTTATACAAAACACCACTCCATTTTATCACAAGTTCGCCATACAATAAACTCAGTTTATTCTTGTTATGACCCTACCATAGAGATCACAAAAAAGGACTACAAGAAGAAAGCAAACAAGTTTTCCTGTATAGGAGAGAGAGGGGTTTTTATATTCTATTTACCCATATTTATCAACATATAATTACAGTCAAGAAAGAAGAAAAGAAGAAAAGAGTCATTAGAATCCTAAGTCAATAACAATTCTGAACTATAAAGAATTAGACAAATACATGTACGAGGCGTATCTTCAAACAGTCCAAATCCCTACACGAGAGCTACAATTCCACTCTGTAATTCCAAATATTGAAAGGGCACCTGAGCTACTAAAAAATTCGAGAGTTCACCTAAACAAGCATAATAAAAACCATTTACTCCATTAGGCTCAATAAAACTTTCCATATGATTCAAATACAAACATGAAACCTATCACAATTGCCATCGACTGTCATGGCACAGCCAAGAGCGTTTGTTTCAGTCAACTTTGAAAACAAGATCAAATTAAAAACATTAACATTCATTTGAAATGTATTAGTGACATTCACACAAAAGTCCAAACCACAATAGCCACAGATTCATTCAATAAGCAAATCCCTACGATTATAAACAGGGTGTAAAATTAGAAGTCGTTTTCAGAAAAATAACTCAACAGATCTTCATAATAAGTCATCATCATTTCATTAGTTTCAAAAAATTTCCTCCAAGCCAGATGATAATATGAATACAGCAAGGAACCCCTCATATAGAGTCGAGTTAAAAAGTACACACAACGTGGACTAGACGGTGTGAATTCATACAAAAAATTCAAAGGTTTCCAAATAATTCAACACCCAATAGTCTTCACAAATGGGGGGGGGGGTGGGGGGGGGGTGGGGTGGGGGGGGGGGGATCTAGGGGGGGGGGGGGGGGGGGGCGGGTGGGGGGCGGGGGGAATACTTTCCATTGGGGGTGGGTTGTGGGTGGGGGGATTTCGTGATATTGGGAGGGAAGGGGGGGGGTGGAGGTGGTTTTTGGGAGTAGGTTGGTGGGGGGGGGGGGGGGGTTGGGGGGGGGGGGGGGGGGGGGGGGGGGGGGGGGGGGAGGGGTGGGGGGTTTACCCCACCCCCCCTGTGGAGGGGGGGGGGTGGGGTGGGGGGGGGGCGGTGGTGGGGGTGGGGTGGGGGGGGGGGGCGCGGGGGGGGGGGGGGGGTGGGGGGGGCGGGGGGGGGGCTGGGGGGGGCGGGGAGGGTTGGGGGATTAAAATAACACAAAAAATATTTTAACAAAAACTTCATCTACCCACCAAACCCAAAAAAACACAAAAAAAAACAAAACAAAACGAACAAGAAATCAAAAAAAAAAAAAAAAAAACAATAAAATAACCAAAAAAAAAAACCAAAAGAACAACAATAAAAACAAAATAAAAAAAAAAAAATAAAAAAAAACAAAGAACAAAAATGTGGGGTGGGGGGGGGGGGGGGGGGGTGGGGTGTTTGGGGCGGGGGGTGGGGTGAAAAAAAAAAAAAACAAAAAATAAAACCACACAAAGCAAACAAAAAAAAAAAGACAAAAACTCTTTCCAAAAGAAAAAACAATATCCCAATTATTTAAACACAAACCAAAAAAAAACAAACCAAAAATCAACAAAAAAAAACAATTTACCTACACAATTCCACCCAAACTAATACTAAACCAACACCTCAACAACTAGAAAAAAAACACCATATAACCTAAACAAAAATTACACAAACAAAAATCAACAAATAAACACACCAAACACCAAAACCCACTTTTTCAGAAAACAACAAAAACCTCGATCCAATCCAACAAATTAATCCAAACTAACACACCAACGACCCACTCCTACAACAAAGAAAACAAAAACTACATCAAACTCATCCTCTATAAAAACATTACACCCTAAAACAAAAAGACATGCAAACCTCAATAATACGTACCAACCAACCCTCGACCAACATTATAAAACCAATACAATATAACAAATACAAAAAAATAACTATAATCAACCTAAATTTTCAATCGCCTCAAAACAACCCTAAAACATAACGACACATCAAAAAACTTTATAACCAAAACAACCACATCCTCAAATATCATCAAACAAACATAACCACTACAACCCAAAGCAACCCACCCGACCCACACAACAACCTCACTAAACCCCACAAAATAAACCATACAAACAAACAAATCACCAAAAACCATCCCACACCATACCCCCCCACACTCATAGAACTACACAAACAAAAGACAACAAACACCTCAAAAAAACAAAACCCAACAAACAAACTACCGCCCAACAACCAACACAACCAAACCAACCGCCACCCCCACACAAAACACCAAACACACACAAAATCACAAAACAACAAGCACATTCCCAACCCCAACCCCAAAAAACAACACACACCTAAAAAAAAAAAACCCCAAACAAATAAATCTCCTACTTCTAAAAACTATCAAATCTGAAAAAATTTAGCAATCGACACAAAAATCAACCTTAAAAAAAATCGACTAATTAAACAAAACAAAACAAAAACATAATATATTGCAATCACAAAAGCAACCCAAAAAGACTAACAAAAAAATCTCCAAAACTTAAAAAACAACACAAAAACACAAAAATATTCCTACAAAAAAAAAAAAACAAACAAAAAGAAAAAAACATAACGAACAAAAATAAAATCCAACAAAAAAAAAAAAAATCAGAAAAAAACACAAAAATACTAAAAAATAAAAAAAAAAAAAACATAAGAAAAAAAAAAAAATCAAAAAGGGGGGGGTTGTGGGCGGCTTCGCGGGGGGGGTTGGGGGAGGCTGTGGGTGTTTGGAGCGGGGGGGGGGGGCTGGGGTGCTGGTGGTGCGGGTAGGGGGTGGGGGGGGGGCGGGCGGTGGGGGGGGGGTGGAGGGGGGGGGGGTGGGGTCGGTGGAACTACAAAAAACAAAAAAAAAAAAACACATCCCTCAAACACCAAAAAAAAACACAAACTGGGTGCTGGGTTTTGGTGGGTCTTACACAACCCCACACGAACATCCAAACCCACCCCCCATTTTAAAAAAATTACAAGATACATATTAAGACGCCAACAGAGCCAATAATATCAATAAGTATTCGCAACCAAGCTTATACAGGAAGTCTCGAAACATGGTTCATATCACATGATTCCAAAATGCGTCACAACCACAGTATTCATAACTGAGCTTTATACAGAAGAGACTTCCCCTAAAAACATAATAGCGCTCAGACTTCAAAGGAGTAGAACCCATGTAGTACTTCTCATCAAATAAAATTCTAAGAAGTAGAAGATACAAGATACATATAATTCAATAATCCAACTATATCAATAACATACAGTATATCAATGACCTGAACTCCTATCAGAAGTAGAAACATATGTACTTTCAAGGACTCAAAAAAGGAATTGAAACCCATTTGTATTCTCGATATTAAACCTTTAACAGAAGTTAAAAAACTATCTATCAAGGATTCCAAAAACAATATCCAAAAAAACATTATAGCATTCCGGACACCTCTTAAACTTCTACAGAAGCCCCAAAACACATTACTATCATTCAGAATTCAACAGTATCAGTCTCAAACACAGTGAAAGACAAGGATTTACAGACGTCGATCTGTCAACAAGAAAAATTTCATGGAATCCAACAGAGTCTGTTCGTACATTACCCATCTGCAGATAATTTCTCGAAAAATCTAACCAAATGTAAAAAAATAGCGAGATAATTCAAACGAACGAAACAAAATGTACACCCAGCAAGGGTTAAACTGAATAATAATCGAACCAGCATGAAGATACAGCAAACTAATTAGACAATGCTTACCATAAAACACCAACTGGACAAATAATATCTGAACAGAGTCTGTTCTAATGAAATCATTGAAGGAAAGTAATATTTTGAAAAAGTAGGGCCTAACATGCCTGGTAAGTCGATAAAAATATGAAGAAGAAACTCTGAATGAGCTCGCGCCTTCTCCTTCTTCCACGTTAGATTTCCAAACCAACAATAATTGGTTAGTTCCATGACTTATAAACTTTCCTAACAGAGAAAGAGTAGTTATTCTAATAGTGCCTTGCCAACATCCAGTAGACTGGTCAAAGAACCAGTGATTCAAACATAGAGAAAACCGCGAGTGCATGGAAAAACGAAACAAAATAACTAGTTTCCATTTTGCATGCCTTCCCGAGAAACCGTTGCTCGGAAATCAAGTTCCTTAATTTCATTAACTCCGGAAATCCGCTCATTCTCATTGCCATGACCACCATAGTTGGCCGATGGACAAAAACAAACCAAAGACCATTTCCAATTGGCGACTCGCCACGTCGGATCACCTAGTCGATTGAAAACTTCCACCAAATCCCTCGTCTTCATACTTATCCATCTCCATTTTAATGCCATAGAAACTACCTGGCACCATCAGGCCTCGCACCGCTTCATAGGTCCCTTTCATCCATGTATCTAGTGTTAGGTTCGAAAAATAGGTTTGAGACCTTAGAGTGACTACTTAGTCTAACTCAGTAGTGTTTTCAGGTCATATACTTAGAACATTTAGCTTATCGTTTGAGGCTAGGTTAGATAGCAAATCCAACTCATAGGTTATCAAGGTTATGTTTAGGTTTAGATGATTAACCCTTAATAGAACCAGTCTAGGTCTAACAAATAGTCTATCGTATCAGTTAAAAGAAACCAACAGATTACATTCCCAAAATGGATTCAGCCAGCTTCTGTTGATAATAGCTAGCATAATAAAATATCTCAGAATTTATTACCTGGCTTAGGTCTAGACCCCCTGATATAAGAATCGGGAACAATACATTAAAAAGATCAGCATGGTTAGGAATCCGGAATTGCTTATCAACAATTCAGACCTTGGAAACCTTCGTATGTTCTCTAATTTTGTTCATCCCGAATAAACTTAAAACATCTCTGGGATAAATAGTCACTGATCCAAAGGTTTGAGTCATCTAGACGGTAAATACAAAATTCATTCCGAAATTCAGATTAAACTCAGGTGCAAAAATGAAAGAAGAAATAAAGATTCCAAGCATATCCTGGCTCAGTCAAAGATCTTCAAGAGCAAAGAAAGACAAATCCATATCAAGCATCATGACTTCACAATCAAGGGAACAAGTCTCCTTTTATAGAAGAAATATATATCAACACTTGACAGGCTCAGGAGGGTAGTGAGTAACAATAGTTCAGGGTGTTACATGTGCCCTCCTAAAGATTTCATCGTCCGCTGATTAATATTTGACCTGTACCTTCAGGTCAACCAATTATTAGTTCACAAAACAATTTGACTATTTCCAACTTGACATAGTGCCAGAAACAATGTCATGATACATGTTTCTTCAAGCTCGGAATCCCAATTGTTTGCCTCAATCTAGCTCTTTCATATAAACATATGAAAAAGATAAGTTCATACAACAAAATTTTTGTCCACCGATTTAATTCTGTTGAAAAAGAAAAGGAAAAAAGCAATTTTCATCTACTCCAGATTTTGCCAAGTTGCACCTTTCTTCGTCTAAACTGGTCCAAATGGACCTTCAGTGCCTTGTATTTCCACGATTCTCAAATGCATTGCAGCTTTCCTAGCACTCAGTGTGGGCTTTTAAACCACGATCCTATTCCTGGGGTTCGTGGACCCGTGCAAGAATTCACATTTAAGACATGTGAAAGATCCTGAAACATATTTATTAAGTAAAGAAATATGGAAAACATCATGACATTGAGGGACAAAACAGGTGGTTGGTAATGCTAATCAATAAGCTACAGGAATTGATTATTTCGACAATTCGAAAGGTCCCACGAACCAGGTGACAAATTGGAGCTGCCAAAGCTATAGAACTTCTTTCTAGGTTTTAAACACGAGAAGGAAGGAAAAACCTTCTCACACAGTAAGTTCAACCCTTCGATCAACAGTTAAGGTCAGCATAACCTCTTTGCCTATCTGTTGCTTCCGTTAATCGTCACGAATCAACTTTACTGTTTATTTCCTTTCAAGTGAGGCTCTTAGTCAATTACACTCTATCCTCAAACACTATCCCAACTAACAGGGTTCTGCATTTCCTTCCATAAAGTGATTCAAATGGTCCAGTTGATAGATGGTGAGAAGTGGTGGTGTATGCGAATTCAACTAATGGAAGATAAGATTACTCTTCCCCATATACGTTGATCCATGCAATACTTCGCACCATGTCTTCCACCACTTGATTTACTCTCTCAGTTTGTCCATCCGTTTCCCGGATGATATGTAGAACTGAAGTTTAGGTTTTGTCCAAGAGCTTGTTGGTATTATTATTAGCGTTTTTGCCAAAATTTGGCGCCATTCATAGCGATCCTGTCAGATATAATCAATTCTGGTACACCATGTAACCTAAAATTTTGGTTATAATCTTTGGTAGCATGGTGAATATCCTTTAGATTTCCAGTGATGAAATGAAGCTACCTTAGTTAGTTTTTTATCTACAACTACCAGGGATAAACATCAGTTGATTCATAGCAATGGTAACCCTTGTACAAAGTCCCTGCTTATTACTTGCCATTTGTAATGCGGTTATGCTATGAGGATTAATAGCAAGCAAGGTGAAGGGTCTTCCTTAACCCGTTGAACAATTCTAGTCCAACTGGTCACAAAAATCCAATGACACCTTTCATACCTTTCCCAAAATCTGTACTTGCTGCTTCTAGATCAGCAAGCAAGCATTTTTGTGCATCACCGAGTGTCCAGAGAAAGGCGAATGATGAAATTCAACTAACAAACTTCTTTCTCCAAATCATTCAGCAATGGCTACGTATACCCTCATTTAATAACGTAAAGAGTCCTTATTATCAACTGAACTAAGCCCCTCTAGACCTTCACATAGGTTATGCAGCGAGCGCTACTTTTACTGCTTTGAAAGTAATATAAGATTCTGAGGGCACGTTTACCTCATCTTAAAACTGAGTTCTTAATGTTTAAGAGTAGAAATGTGCCTCCTACGACTTAGAGAATCTGGGACTACTTATTCTTCTTTCCCCTTGACTGGAGCTAATATAAAATCACTTTTGACGGATAAAAACTCAAACCACATTCTCTGTCTGGCATTTAGATTAGGCTTGCTGAGTGAAAATATATTTCAGTCCTAAGTGATCAGTTTCAACTCAACAGGTTTACCAATAAATAGCTTTGTCTCAAGAGTGAAGAGATTCTCCCCCCTTTATGCAAACCAATGGGGCCAAACAAGTCCAAATCATGAGGAGATACTTCAGCCAGTAACTAAGTTCTACTTTCATTATGCTATGATTGAATCATTTTTGTAACAAAAAACCTAAAAGGCATCCCCAAAAGAATTCCGTTACAACAGTAGAACTCCCACTTAGGGTCTGGTACAGCCTAATATAGGTTGCGGAATTCACCTGTCCTTCCAAAATTGTTGAAATCCGTTCTCACAAGTTATCATACCCATAATTTTTAAATTTCTTACCTTCTTCTGCAATGAAGTATCGATTGCAGCTACTTTAGAAAATCCATTAACAAAATTTTCCTATTAACAACACGACCCATGAAGCTTCGTTCTTAATTCGTGCACATTCTTTGGTGCAAGCCACTCAGTTATTGCCACTATTTTTGAAGGAATCCACAGCAATTCCTTCCTTGCTAATGACAATGACCCAAATAGTGAACTTTTGAATCAAAGAAAGAACATTTGGATAACTTACCATACAACTTTCTTTTCTCAAAATTCCCAAAACTATCTTCAAATGCTCATTGTGCTCCTCAACACTTTTAGGAATAAATGAGAATATCGTCCAAGAATACAAGTACAAACTTGTCCAAATATTCTTGAAAGATATTATTCATTAAGTTCATAAAAGTTGTGGGTGCATTCGTTAATCCAAAGGGTAGAACTGTGAATTCATAATGTCCGTACCTTGTTCGAAAAGTTTTTTATGAATATCTTCTTCCTCTAATCCTGCAACTGATGATAACTCAGATCAAAGAATCTATCTTAGAATAAACCGCTACCCCACGTCATCTGATCAAATAGATCGTCGATCCTTGGAAGTGGGTATCTGTTCTTGATTGTTGCTTTGTTCAACATACCGATAATTCACATCATACACAGCCTAAGTATTCATCCTTCTTTTTCACAAATATTAGTGGTGCTCCCCCAAGGTGAAACACTTGGTCTAATCAAACCTTTAGACAAAATTTCTGCAATTGTGCCTTAAGCTCGACTAACTCTGTAGTAGTCATCCGATAAGGTGCTTTAGAAATAGGGTTCCGTCCTGGTTTGATTTCGATGGTGTAAGTCAAATTCCCTCTTAGGTGGTAACCTGTAGTAATTCCTTTGGAAAAACATCTTTGAAAATTGTAGCAAAGGAAATCATTTCATGGAACACCCATCTCTTCTGAAAATTCAGATATCTTTACTGCCATTAAGGGTGCATCCTTTTTTAGCCCTCCTTTTAAGCTGCATAGTGACAATTTTCTTAAACTTTGAAATCCCTGTATCACCCCTTGAATCTCTGTTGTTATGTCCAGCCCCCCCGACGCATCTAAAAAACTTATATTCTTTTCATAGAGTTATTTTGCCTTATGGCTCAGATAACAATTGACCACCAATGCCAATGCACATAAGATCCCAAAGGTGTAACATAGAGGTCCAACTTGCCATGCGAAACGTTAATTTGGTAAGTCAAGACTGCCCCAAACAAGACAAAAGATAACATACCACATGTATCGAACAGAGTTATTTTACCATACTGACAGTCCAAGATTTATCCATTTTTCTTAGCTTTTCTCTGTAAGTTTAGAGAGCAAGTTTCACTAGAAATAAAAAATCGTCGTCCGGTATCACAAGAAAATGACAGGTATGCCAAATCACTTACCCGGAACTTCTATAGGTGTCTCCTGCTTTTCAGCTTGCTTGTCTGCTACTAGCAGCATGTATCTTATGCTGTTGGAATACGATCATCCTTCTTCAAAGGGCACTGATTTGCATAGTGGTCTTTGCCACAATCGTAGCAACCTCCTACAGGTCCCTTTTTAGGCTCCAAAATTACCTCTAGCCTTGTAATTATCATGTGTCCTCCATAGGGCTTCTGCCCATTGTTATAATTTTTGGCAAAATTATCCCTTACATTTCCAGCAGGCTTATTCACTACTGCTTTCTTACTATTATCCCCTGGAAACTTACCTTCTGTTTCCAACTTTTTCCATGGTCCCCCTTTTGGGTTGCAAGTGAAGTTGAAGAAGGGTTTGCAATCTTTCTTCCGCACTTCCTCTTTATGAGCAGAAATAGCCTTTAATTTTTGTTCTTGTCTTATGGCCTTTTCAACAACTGGCCTTCCATAGTGGTTGGACTGTGAAATACAACCTCTCCCCCATATCACGAGATTCATCCCATGATGAATTCCTTATTCTGAACTTCTCGTCAGTTTGATACTGCGGTAACATACTTGAGTAGTTTTGTAAACCGCTCCCAGTATTCAGTTACCGTTAGCTTCCCTTGAGCTAAGTTCTGGAATTCTGTCATTTCTGAATACATAAAATAGTTGTGGTCAAAGCCAACGTTGCCTAAAAATAGCCCTTAAATTGATCCCAAGTAATATTGGTCTCATCAATATTTAACTTGGCTTTACGGCTATCCCACCACGAAGATGCTTCGTGGGAAAGTTGATAGGCTCCCCAAATAGATTTGGTTTCCTCTAAGAAGTTTCTTATTGCAGAGTACTTCTCCATTTTGCTGAGCCAGTTCTCAGCTCCACCACCTAATGTGGTGCCATCATATTTAGGTGGGCTTATCCTTTTTATATCATTAGTGAGTTCCGCTGCCAACCTGGCCTTTTTGTTTTCTGGTTGTACAGGTGTAATTCTAGTGTTATTATCAACACCCATATCGGGGTTGTCCTCAGGAGGTTGCTGATTGTTATTACCAGCTTCATCTTCCTCCTCATTTCCCATCACCTGCTGTTCAAGTACAGCCAAACGATCTCTTGTGTCTAATAGGGCAGCAAGGATCTCATCAAGCTTTTGGGTTGTTGCTGCCCCTACTTCAGGTGGAGCATTATTCGCAACGTCCCCCCTTGTTCTAACCATTTTCTATTACAAGAAAATTCAGGTTTTTTATCAGATTATGGACATACATAGGTCCAAGAGCTACAACCTTCAGCTCTGATACCAAGAGTGTAACATCCTCATTTTTATACATTAGAACAAGTAAATTTTTTTTTGATAAATGCTTCTAGTTCTAAATACATAATTTAGAACTCACAAAATCAAAACAACCATTCTTATAACAGATAACCATATGTAGCTGTAATGAATCGGAGTACCTCTGATCATATTTCATTCCCTGACTCGGTAATCTACCGAATCTATTCATGAGTATAAAGAGTTGGAATTTTTATTTTAAACACACACTTTTGCCAGGTTCTCTTCCCTAATCTGGATTCGGATGAGACTGCTCCGGTCCAAGGACCACTCAAATATTCTATTTGTTTTACCATTATTCATCGGCCCTTATCTTTTTCGGCCCTTAAACTAGGTGACGAGACAACACAAATCAAGTAGCTTGTGAACTTTGGCCCCTATACCGATTTGACCCTATTTCTTTGTCTGTCTCGCTATCTTGACGACTACTCGCTCACATATCTAGAATACGTCCCTTCACCCATTCCTTGCCTATGTTTAGACAGTATCTATATCGATTCTCTCCTGTCAGTCTCTTACCTTACCCCCACTAAGTATTCACTCGAGAATATTGTTGAGGTCCCCACCTTAATGATTATGCAACGTTATAAGGATGTTTCGAGAATAGGGATCTCTAACATAACTGGGTCAACCCTAGTTACCCTGTGTGTCAAGGTACCCCTGAGTCTCCAAGGGCAGCCTCAATAACATGACGCATGTCGGTAACTAGTCCCGGAGTAAAAATCTTGTTCCAGTTTTAAGGAGTAAATCTTAACGATCAATGTAAGGGTGTCACCATAAGTCACCTGCATTGTTGTATCTTCGAGAAGATCCTAATCTTCTCGAAGGTACAACCCTACAATCGACTTGTGCCATCAACCTTCAAAATCCACCTCGAAAGATCTAATTAACTTTAAGGTGTTACTTACGTGGAGTTAAATATACTTTAAGATGCTCCTTTTTAGGTAGTCTTATCCCAATCCCCTAGGTTCCTCATCCTAAAATTGCCTTTCTTATTAAGACCCCTTCCACAAAGGAAGTTTTAATAAGATTGAGGTTTCCAAACAAGGAGATCATTATTTCACAATAATCTTAATCTACGAAATTGGGTAGTAACCCCAAGTCTTCTCATAAGATTGCTAACTATCCCCATTTGGGTTTATTCCAGATCTTTAAAACTGAAATATATCTTACTTATTAGTGTTTAAGATATAGTGATTTAAAAACATTCATTATGTTGTCTTGACTTAGATCAAGGTTAGAGAGTAACAGATTACTCTTCCCATTCAGTCTTCTGAAAGGGTTTATTTTAACCTTAGCTTCTCAAAAAATCAGTGATCTAAATTACATTAGCTTTAAATAGAACATAATAGAACTACTAAACAATCATAAGTATTCATTCACATAACCTTGCAACGCTTACTTAGATAATCACAAATGTCTCCACGTTGTACAATAAGAACAATGGTCTTAAAATCATTTGAACCGAAGAAGATCAAACCATCAAGATATGAATGCAAACACATAAGTAAAAAATACCTCAGTTTATTCATTTCAAAGCTAATCAAATACATTTTATGCATTCAGCATATTTGATAGAATACTCAATAGCAAAAGAACATCTTTCTTCAAGTAGTACATTTAGAGAATCAAGCTGTAATTCATCATAAAACCAAATTAAACAATTTGAACATCATATCAGATCTGTGTACCTTTACCACTTACGGCAATCATCTGCAAAAATTGTCAACACGGGTCAGTTTGGTGAACTGAGCATGATAAGCACTAATTCTTAAAACAAATGCAATCCACCTACTGTTTTCATCAAACAACCTGTTTAAATGAAATCATTTCTTCACATTGCAAACTTAAATCAGGCTATCCATCCTATATGTTAGAGACTAAGAACATATGAATACAGCCATTCTTAAGACAGCAAAATTCCTACAAGATTGTTTCTACAATTTCTCATGGTAGTTATTACATTCAACAATCCCACAGTCTTAATTCTTTCACCATCCTAACACATTTCAATGGTATTGACAAGTATACCTATTTATACAGCAGCACTCATTTTATACCAGTCTCTCCATACAATAACTCAGTTTATTCTTGTTATGCCCCTACCATAGAGATCGTAAAAAAGGATGCAAGAAGAAAGCACACAAGTTTTCCTGTCTAGGAGAGAGGATTTTTCCTATTCCATTTACCATATATATCAACATATAAATTACAGTCAAGAAGAAAGAAACAGAGTCCATCAGAATCCTAAGTCAATAACATTCTGAACTGTACCGATTAATGCAAATACATTTACGCATGCGACTTAAACAGTCAAAACTACAAGAAGAGATACAGTTCCATCTAATTCCAAATATAAAGGTCACCTGTAGCTACTAAAAAATTTGAGAGTTCACGCAACAAGCATTAATAAATAATCCAACTCCATTAGGCTCAATAAAACTTTCCATATTATTCAACAAACATGAAAAATATCCAACGCCATCGCCTGTCATGGCACAGCCAAGAACTCTTCGTTTCAGTCAAACTTGAAACAAGATCACATTAAAACAATTAATGTTTCCATTTGAAATACAGTGACATTCACGAAGAGTCGAAACACAATATGCACAGCTTCATTCAACTAAGCAAATCCCTACGATTATACAACATGGGTGTAAATTAGAATTTATTTTCAAGAAAAATAACCTCAACAAGATCTTCATAAAAGTCATCATCATTTCATTATTTTCAACAAAGTTTCATCCAAGCTGAGATAATAGGAATACAACAAGGACTCATACAGAGTCGAGTTTAAAAAGTAAACATAGCGTGGACTAGATCAGTAGTCGAATTCATACGAAAACATTCAAGGTTTCCAACTAATTCAACACCATAGTCTTCACAAACTAAACTTCTACAGAAGTCTAAATACAAGATACATATTAAGGACTCCAACAGAGCCAATATCAATAAGTATTTGCAACCAAGCTTAGACAAAAGTTGAAACACTGGTTACATATCCAGGACTCCAACTGAGTCAATAACCATAGTATTCACAACTGAGCTTTATACAAAAGAGAAAAACATAATATATGCTTCAAGGATTCAAAAGGAGTCGAACCCATGTAGTATTCTTCAAATAAACTTCTACAGAAGTAGAAAGATACAAGATACATATTAAATTCAAGAATTCCAACTATATCAATAACATACAGTATTCATGACTGAACTCCTAAAGAAGTAGAAACGTATGTTACCTTTCAAGGACTCAAAAAGGAATCGAACCCATATAGTATTCTCGATTAAACTTCTACAGAAGTTAAAAATACTATCTATGTAACACCCTGAACTGTTGTTACTTCCTCCTGAGCATACAAGTGTTGATATGTGATTTCTTGTAAAAGGATGTGTTCCTCGATTAAGAAATCATGCTTGATATGTGCTGTATTTTCTTTACAGATCTTTGACTGAGTCAGAATATGATTAGACTCTTTTATTTATTTCATTTTACATCTGAGTTTAATCTGATCTCGGAATGAATTATAGAGTTATCCACCTATAAGATCTAACCTTGGATCAGTGGAATTGATCCAAGTATTGCTCTAAGTTTGTTCGTGAATGAATTAAAATTACAGACCTTGAACAGGTTGCAAGGTCTAGAAGCATTGAATAAGCTAGTCAGGAGTATGACTCAGGTTGATCATGTGAAATGGATTGGTTCCTGATATGGAAGTATATCTAGAAGGTCTCGATCGTGGACCCAGTAATAATTCGGTTTCATATAATTCTGTAGCCTAAGGCGGTACAGAAGCTAACCCTGTTCGAAAATGAATGATTGTAAGTCTTTTTCTGAGCGTACAAAATGTAGACCTAACTGGAATTATTATTGATTAGTAACCTAAAACTAAACCTAACCTAGGGGTTAGATTAGTGATAATCTAACCTAGACCTAGGCTAAGAACTAATGTCCTAAGTTAGTATCTATGCTTATAGAAATTAGATTGGGTGTTATCCTAAATTCTAACCTAAGATACTAACCTAACTGTTGAGCAGGGAATAAGGGGACCTATGGAGGGGTGCGAACCATGGGCGGATTTTTCTATGTTATTTAATGCATTGGATAAGTATGAAGGACAGGTCTTGGGGGAGGTTTTAGGAACAGCTAACCTAAGCCGACATGGCAGGTCGCCAAAACTGAAAATGGTCTGGGGATTTTATTTGACTGTCACCAATTTTGGCGGTCGGTGGCAGTGGGGTTTGAGCAGGAAAGTTGGTGTAAATGCATTCAATGTGCTCGGTAGTCGAGATCAAAACTCGCGTGAAGGCATGCAAAATGGGAAGTTGTTGGTTTGTTTGGCTTATCGTGAATTTCAGTTTTCCTTCTGCCTGTTCACTGGTTCTTCGCACCAGTCTTCTTGGTGTTGCATGGCGAGTATGAGCGTATCTAGCTCTTTTCTCTGGCAAGGGGAATATATATGTCTTGGAGATAGAAAAATTTTGTTGGTCGCTCTAACTTAGAAAAGGAAAAGGAAGTCCGAGCTCTCCAGTGGTCTGCTTCGGAATTTTGAGTAAAAATCCAGGCATGTTAGGCCCTAACCTTTAAAAATCTTGCTGTCTTTCAAGTGATTTCATTAGAACAACTCTGTTCAAATGATTTATGGAAATAGATGATTTTTTCCTTGGTGGTCTTGTGTGATTTTTGGTACTGTATCTCTTCTGGTTCGATTTTTTCGTTTACACCTTGATGGGTGTTGTTATATTCGAACGGTTGCTATATTTCTTGGTGTTTGCATTCTGACTTTTATATGCGAAAATATAGAAAGATTTTGTGCTAGGCCTGCTCTGTGTGAGTCCATGAATTTTCCTCCCAAAGGGTACAGGATATTGATGCATGTTGATATATATAAATGTATATAATATTTTGTTAATACTTGTTGTGGAAATTGTTAGAAGGGATACTGATGGATATCGTATGATTGTTCAGTTATATTGAGCCTTTGTAAGCGCTGTCATGGTTATTGGTGATAGTGGCTATTGATACTCGTTGGGTTTTGTTTTGCCTTTTAAATTGTTGGGAAGAGGTAACTTACTGTGTTACTGTAGTCTTTATGACTTGGCCAGAGATGTTTTTCCCTCGCTTTGTGGTTATGGGTATAAACCCGTTAACAGTATGCAATATATATATATAGATTTATATTGTTATAATTTGAACGACTCTGTGGAGTCAATTGAATGATTTATATGTATTGAACCACTGTTCAAGTTGAATATAATTGAATATTGGAATTTGATGTGCCAACGACTTAAGGGAATAACATGTTTTTCGTCCTCTGTTATTTTGTAAGAATACAGTCATGTCGCAAGGATCTTGTGGTACAGATTCTTTGTGTGTAATTTTACGTCTCCATTCTGTGAAATCTTGTGCGAAAAATATTGGTAAGGGTACCGTTGGATTCCTTGTTTTGGAAATTCAGTATTCTGATTTGTTTCTGGCCTGAATTTAAATGTTGCCATTGATGGCACGGATGGATTCATCATATTTTTTATTTTGTTTACTATTGTTTAAAACTCAGTGGAAACTTGATAATTAAACAGTGTTTATTGTCTCAATTTAAGCCTGTTGGTTTACTATTGTTTGACGTCGTTGAGTACCGTGGGTATGGAAAGTTATCTTGTATGTCGGCTTTTGGGAAGCTAACTGTGAACACTTGGTTATGGACTTAGTTTAAATCCTCGAATGTAATATATGTCATTGTTTCCTGTAGAAGCCCCGAGTATGAACAGGTAATGTTCTTAGGATTTGTTGGCTTTCTTTAATAGCTTGACATCATGAATTATGGCTCTCTATAAAGTAGGTTGTGAACACATACTTTCAGTTCTAATTGCGTTCAGAAGTGACTACGATGTCTCATGTTATATTTTCTTCTGGTTGCACACCCGTTAAATGTGACTGTTCATGGTTGTGTGGTTTTCGTTTAAAAATCTCTCTTGCTTAGCCATAGGGAAAATGTCATGGCTTAACGTTTTCAAGTCTCTTGTTGACTACGACAACAAAGGAGACCATTTTGAACTCGACCTTGGGTCTAAAACCCTACACAGTAAGAAAGGCTTGAACGGGATGTAGGTTGTTATTGGGATTGAAGACGTGATACATTTTCTTCGCATTGTTATCCATTCTTGTGTATGTTTGAATTTGGAGTTGTTGTCTGTACCTAAAGCAGGTAAACGGCTGTGTTTCTTCTTGTCCGTCGCTTCTTGTAAAGGTCACTCTGAGTCTGCCTGGTAGATAGACATCATTGTTTGGCATGGGGGCTACCGACTGTAGTTGCTTAATTGTAAGTTTTAACAATACAGTGTGCTGTTGACGGACTCGACTGATTTATTTGCTGTGTTCTATTTTTTTTATTTTAAGCAGTGATTCTTCTTGTGGCTTGTCGGACTTGTTCGTATACTTACCGGGTGAATGCTTTCCATATGTGGAGACGGTACAGTAGTGAACTTGTGTGAAAGGAAGCGTGAATGATTTGTTTCTTTCTCTTCTATTATTTTTAATACATGTTGATATCTGTAACAGTAGGAGCTGTTTTTAACATATTGATGTACTCAAGAGTTGTTATGCTATTTCTTTTTCGGATGAATGAAACGATCTGTCCAATGTTGCTGATATTGACTTCAAATGGTTGTTTAGGATACTTTCGTTCTTTGATTCTTAATATTTGATGAAATATTTGAGAAAAGTTTAGGACTATTCTGTAACAATGACTAGAGCTTAACAATTGTAGTCATATTTGTAATACGAAGGCATAAGGCTGAATGTGTTTACTTGTTGGTTAATTGCATCTGGCATTTAAACAGGATGTTATATGAAAAACCAATTGACCTGGATTGCAATGTTTTAAAAGTTAGTGCTTATCATTCTCAGTTCATCGAACTGACTTCATGGTTGACCTATTTTTGCAGATGGTTTGGCCTCGTACAGTGGTAAAGAGCCAATGCAGACTCTGACAGAGTCAATGATCAGCCATTGTTTAACTTGATTCTAAATGAATTACAGCCTTTGATTTTTCTAATGTACTAAATGAGGAAGATGTTCCTTTTCCGTTGAGCATTATATCAAGTATGCTGAATGCCTAAAATGTATTTGTATAGTTCTGAAAGGAATGGAAATAAGTATTTGATACTTATGTGTTGTATTCTTAATTCTGATAGCTGACCTTCTTCGGTTTATATGCCAGAGTGGCAATGTTATCTTTGTGTAAATTTGATGCTTTTGTGATTGTCAATAAAAGCTTAAAGAAAATGTGATTGAAATCTTATGAGTGTTTAAGTAGTTCTCATTTGTTCTATCGAAAGCTAAATTAAAGTTTAAATCATTTTCTTTTTAAAAGATAGGGTGAAATGAAACCTTAGCAGAACACTCAATCAAGCTGAGGTAAATTACTAATCCCTAGTCCTGAGTATGACAGGACAACTTTAAATGGGATTCTTAACCATTTATATCTTTATACTAATAAGTATGATATAAATTCAGTAAGAGAACTGAAATAAATCTAATGGGGTTTAGATGGCAATCTCATACGAAGGTTATGAGTTATTGTCCAAATTCTGTTTGTTTAGAATCATGTATATTCTAATAACCTACTTGATGAGACCTTAACCTTAATATCTCCACCATGCAATGGGCTTTATTGAGGAAGGTTATCTTAAGACAAAGAATCCAGGGAATGGGAAATGGCCTAACCTTAGGGGAAAGTCTTTGATGTATATAAAAACTCAACGTGCGTAACGCAGATTCTTTAGTAGATCTTTTCGAGGTGGATTTAAAGGATGACGGCACAAGTCAACTGTGGGGTTGTACCTCCGAGAATATTAGGATCTTCTCGAAGTTGCAAAATGCAGGTGACTTATGATGACACCCTTTGCATTGATCACTAAGATTTACACTTTGATCTCGGATGAGTTACTCTGGGACCAATTAGGAATGTGGCCATGTTATAAGGCTGCCTAGGAGATTCGGGGTATCATGACACACTGGTTTAACTGCAGGGTTGAACCAGTATGTCACCATATCCCTAATCCTCGTGGGCATCCATATAACATTATCACCTTGTTAATCTGTCTCCGAGTGATTAAGTTGTGAGAGGAAGGACTGACAGGAGTCGGTATAAGACATTCTATATAACATAAGAATGGGGTGAAGGGCGTATTCCAGATTGACGAGTATGCCGTTAAGGAATACGAGACATAAACAGTATGTTTCAAATCTTTGGCCAAAGTATCGCAAGCTGCTGAATGCGTTGTCCTAATTCACCTAGTCTAAGGGATGAGATGCCGATGAATGATGGTAACAATTATTCAGTTAGGTTCCTTGGACAGAGCATTCTGAATTCCCAGAATAGGGAAGAGAACCGCGAGAGTGAAGCGTTAAATAAAACGCCAACTCTTATTACTCATGAATAGATCGGTAGGTTACCGAGTCATGGAATGAATAGATTGGAGGTACTCCGAGTCATTACAGCTGCATATGGTTGTCTGTTATAAGAATGGTTATTTGATTTGTGAGTTCTAAATTATGTATTTAGAACCAGGATGCAATTATAAAAAAAATAAAATTTCACTTGTTCTAAGTTATAAAATGAGGATGTTACAATCTATTCAAGGATTCCAACAATATCCAAAAACATATAGCATTCATGACTAAACTTCTACAGAAGCCAAAACAGACTATCATTTCAAGAATTCCAACAGTATTAGTCTCAACAAGTGTAAACAGCAAGGCTTCTACAGAAGTTGATATCAACCAAGAAAACTTTTCATGGACTCCAACAAAGTTTGTTTCTTACATTACCCTTACAAGAATTTCTATGAAATCTAACCGAAATGCAAAACACAGCAAGATAATTCAACCAAACGAAACAAAATGTACACCCAGTAAGGGTTCAACTGAATAATTGAACCAGCATGAAGATACAACAAACTAATTCATACAATGCTACCATAAAAACCAACTGGACCAAAAATCATCTGAACAGAGTTGTTCTAATGAAATCATTTGAAGGAAAGTAAGATTTTTAAAAGTTAGGGCCTAACATGCCTGGTAATGTCGCTTAAAAATATAAAGAAGACCTCTGAATGAGCTCTAGCCTTCTCCTCTTCTTCCACGTTAGATTCAACAACAATAATTTGTTATTTCCATGCCTTATAAACTTTCCTCGACAGAGAAAAGAGCTAGTTATTCTCATAGTTGCCATGCAACACCAAGTAGACTGGTTCGAAGAACCAGTGATCAAACAGAGAGAAAACCGGAGCGCATGGAAAACCAAACAAACAACTAGTTTTCCATTTTACATGCCTTCCCGAGCAATCCGTGCTCGGAAATCGAGTTCCTTAATTGCATTAACTCTGAAATTCCCGCTCAATCTCCATTGCCACTGACCGCCATATTTGGCGATGAACAAAAACAAACCAAAGACCATTTCCAGATTTGGCGAATCTGCCACGTCGGATTTCACTAGCCGTTTGAAACTTCCACCAAATCCCTTGTCCTTTATACTTATCCATCGCATTTAATGCCATAGAAACTACCGGCCATGGCTCATACCCCTTCATAGGTCCCTTTCATCCATGATCATTAGTTAGGTTAGAAACATAGGTTAGACCTTAAGGTGATACTTAGTCTAACCTCCTTAGCGCTAGGTCACTAACCTTTAAACATTTAGCTTATAGTTTAGGGCTAGGTTAGATTAGCACTAATCCAAATCCTATGTTATAGTTTAGGTTTAGGTTATTAACCTTAATAGAACCAGTCTAGGTCTAACAAATAGAATCGTTCAATAAAAGAACCAACAGATACATTCCTGAAATGGATTCAATCCAGTGTTGATAATAAGCTAGCAATAAATATATCAGAATTTATTACCTGGCTCAAGGTCTAGACCTTCCTGATATTACGATATCGGGAACCAATTCATTTAACACGGTGAGCCTGAGTTAGAATCCGGAATTGCTTATTCAACACATTCAGACCTTACAACCTTCGTAAGGTCTATAATTTTTGTTCATCCTGAATAAAATTAAAACATCTCTTGGATCAATGCCACTGATCCAAGGCTGAGCCATATAGACGGGTAAATCCACAATTCATTCCGAAATCAGATTAAACTCAGGTGCAAAAATGAAAGAAATAAAAGAGTCCAAGCATATCCTGGCTTAGTCAAAGATCTTCAAGAGCAAAGAAGATACAATCCATATCAAGCATGACTTCACAATCAAAGGAACACGTCCTTTTTATAGAAGAAATCATATATCAACACTTGAATGCTCAGGAGGTAGTAACAATAGTTCAGGGTTTACAGTTCCTGTTGAGGATCAGAATAAAACTACATTTACATGTCCATGGGGTACCTTTTCCTAGAGGGTATTACCATTTGGATTATGCAATGCTCCAACAACCTTCCAAAGAGTTGTGTTAGAAATTTTTACAAACCTAACAAATGACTATGTAGAGGTATATATGGATGACTTCACTGTGCATGGAGATACATTTGATGATGCCTTGAAAAATTTAGACAAAGTATTGACAAGATGTGAGAAACACAACTTGTCTCTTAGCCATGAAAAATGTTTGATGATGGTTGATGAAGGGATTGTAATAGGACACCATATTTCAAAAAGAGGAATTCAAGTTGATCAAAACAAAATAAGAATTATTTCAAACTTACATGTTCCTCAAACCCCCATAGATATCCAATTATTTTTTAGGACATTCTGGGTACTGTAGATGCTTTATCAAGGATTTTAGTAAAATTGTTGCCCCCCATGTTTAATTTTATTACCAAGGACTATGAATTTCTTTGGGATGAAAAGTGTTACAATGCTTTTGAAGAAATTAAAGAGAAATTAATAATTTCCCCAATATTGAGAGGACCTAATTGGGAGAAACCTTTTCATATCCAAATAGATGCCTCAAATAATTCCATTGGTGCAGTTTTGGGATAGAAAGATGAAGAAGTAAAAATGTATGCTATCTAATACCTTAGCAAAAATATTACTGCCACTGAAAGAAATTACACCACCAATGAAAAATAATTTCTTGTTGTGATCTATGAAATTAATAAGTTTAGACATTACATTATAGGGTAAAAAATATTTGTACATATAGATCACTCAACAATTAAATATTTAATGAACAAACCAGTGGTTGGAGGTGGAATAATTATATGGTTATTTCTTTTACAAGAAATTGATATTACCATTGTGGAAAATCCAGGTAAATCTAATGTGGTGGCTGATTTCTTGTCAAGACAAACCACTATAAGGGAGAAAGATCCAGTCAAGGACAACTTTCCAGATGAATAATTTTTTGTTATTTCAGATGATACACCTTGGTTTTCTGATATGGAAAATTATCTTGCAATAGGGAATTTTCCTCCTTATGTCACCAAGAAATAAATAAAGAAGTTAATCAAAACCAGTGCACAATTCAAATGGTTAAATGGAATGTTATTTAAGTGTGTTCCTGATTTGGTTTTACGTGGATGTGTAAGAGAAGATGAAATATTTGACATCCTCTAGGAATTTCATGATGAACCATGTGGAGGACACTATTCAGTGAAAATAACAGCTCACAAGATACTTGGCATTGGTTATTATTGTCCATCTTTATACAAAGATGTGAAGAGATATATCAGGTGGTGTGACCCTTTTAAAAGGATGGGACAACCAACCTTTACCAATGAAATGCCTCTGCAACCTCAAGTAGTGATTGAACCATTTGAGAGATGGGGGTTGGATTTTTTCGGTCCCTTTAGTCCTTCTTCACAAGGGAAGGAACATATTCTTGTGTGTAATGATTATGTGAAAAAGTGGGCAGAAGTGCAGGCTTTAACAAATGCCACTGAAGAAGTAGTTGTTGATTTCCTTTAAGATAGAATTATGGTAAAGTTTGGAGTACCAAGGAGCATAGTTTCAAACCAGGGACCACAATTTATGTCTAATATGATCCAGGATTTCACAATGTATTATCAGATCAATCATAGGAATTAATCTCCCTATCACCCACAATCAAATGGAAAAGCTAAAGTAATGAACAGAGAATTGGAAAACATCCTTACCAAAACAGTTGAAGCAAGAAGAAGAGATTTGGTAAAGAGACTACCTGAAGCTATTTGGGCTTACAATACAACTTGGAAAACTATGACAAGGTTTTCACCATATGAGTTAGTCTTTGGGGAAAAGCGCTTGTTTCTTATTGAGTTTGAACTACATACATTGAGGACAACAGTCAAGGTGGGTATTGAGTTAGATGCAGCTCAAAAGGAGAGAATCCTTCAACTCGATGAGTTGAATGAATTGAGGATGGAAGCACTTCAACAAACAGAGATAATCCAAGATCAAAGGAAACAATGGCATGATACACATATCAAGAAAATGAAATTCAAAGTAGAGGACTAGGCATTGTTGTTTGATTCTAAGTACTAGCAATTCAAAGGCAAGGTGAGAACCAGATGGTTAGAACCCTATCAGATTGATCAGATATTTGACAATGGTTCTATTCAACTACTCCCCATTGATGGTAGAAGAAGAACACTCTTGGTCAATGGACATAGGCTAAAGATTTATAGGAAGCCTCCTACTAAGGATGAATTATTGAAGAAGATTGAAGCAAATAGAGAATTTGATCATATGGAAGAACCCAACTCTTCCAAAATGATTAAATAATTGGATGAATAGATCCAGAATAAAGGGAAGACAATGAAAACCAGTAAATGGCATTCTCTTCCCCCAAAAAAAATTCTCTCAAAGATCAATTGAAAACCAACAATGACAGTTGATCTTCCCAAATAAATGGCTAATTCAAAATAAAAAAATCTTTGGAATCTGAGCTATTTTTCTAACCGTTTTCCTTTTGTTTCACTTTCTAGGAATGATGAGTGTTCATGATGGAGGGATTACATCATCAAGGATGGTAATTATATCTTTAACTTATTAAATATTAGATTAAAAGTTCACATGTGATATTAGATTTGATTAAAAAGTTGATATGATGAGTCATCTATTATACATCATGATTAAAAGTGAGTAATCATGAGAAAGATATAAATGGAATAAATTGGTGGCATACTTATAATGAGTTATCATTAGTTTGTAACCAACAAAGTGAAAACTAAGTTGCAGAGAAACTTCAAAGAAGTAGAAAATTAGGTTTTCATTCTGCAGCTGCACCAAAGAAGTTCCACAGCTAAGTACAGTAATTTCGTAGCTAAATTTGCTAGTTTCCACAGCTAAATGAATATTTCTTCAGCCAACCTTCATAATATTAAAGAAGAACGAATTTGAATCACCTTTGTATTATGGGGATTAAAAAGAAGTCAGAACTAGAGGATGATACCTAACTCATTGCAGATGAACAAGTGGCGGTTATATTTCATCAGGAAGGATGGCTGGAATTTCTGAGAAAGTTTCCCAAGTATAATGATGAATTGGTAAGATAATTCGTTATAAATTTAGAGTAATCTAGGACAAAAGTTAGAAAAAAAATTATTCCTTTCTCTGTGAATACAATAAGTAATGTATCTAGAGTGCCAATTGTGCATGTCCCAAACCCTTTCAGAATGACATTAAAAGACCTAGTTGAAACCCTGCTGAAAAAGGGGGAACCTAAACCCCAATATATTTACAAAATGAAGAAAATCATAAAAGGGGTCAGAAGGGCCAACTTTCCAAAACCCTTTGACAGAGTGGCATTTTGGGTAGTCAAGTATTTAACCTATGATGGTTAATTTGGGTTAGTAGGAAGAAAAGTTCTAAAGATCCTCATATACCTTAGATATGGAGCTAAAAAACCAAAATATATAGTAAACATTATAGGATTTCTTTTTAACTCCATCTGTACAATTTCCCATAGGTATTCCTGGGGTGTGAGAACAATCAGACATCATGGGTTAGTGCATTTAGTGTGCTAGCACCATTTCCTTTTGAAGAAAATTGGAGAGGAAATGTGCGAGAAATTTCTTAGCAAGTTTAAGCAGAGCCCTGATATTCTTAGGAGAGTAATACCAACCCCTTCTACTCCTACAATTAATTTGTAAATGGATGCCATTGTAGAGGAAAAGAAATAACTAGGTGGAGAGGAAATACCAAAAAGAAGAAGATCTAAAAGAAGGACTAAAACTGTAGAACCAACTGTGCCTCTTGAAGAAATTCCTTCCTCTATAGTAGCTACAGGAGAGACAATATATGTCTCTAATAGTGAAAGTTCACCGAGGTAAGAGAAAGAGGTGAAAATCAAAAGAAGCTCTAGGAGAAGACCCATTTCTGTACATTTTGAGGCTCCTCAAAGAAGGAAAATTCATAAAAATTCTAAAGAAATTCTAGAGGAAATGAAAGATCAAGAAGGGCTGGAAAAGGAAGTTGCTGATTATTTAGGCAGCATGGCCATGACTCCTCCTGGAACAAGCCAAACAGAGATAGAAAAAGAAGATGAGATATTTGAAGAACAAGTTCTTCAAGAATTGGGTGAACTAGCAGCATTCTCACATGAAGAAGAAGAGTTGGCATCTTGGAGACAAAAAGTGAAATTTCCTTTGGTAGAAGAAGAATGCTCAACTCCCCAAGAAATTTCAAAGAAAGAAAAGAAAAAGGTTAAACAGGCTCTATTTTTGTCCAGAGTAGAACTCATTATTAGAGAAAAAGATGAGGAGTTGAATTTTCTCAAACTTAAATTAGAATAGAGAGAAATGGTTATTGAGGAATTAACAAATCATCTCATTAACAAGACTGAGGAATTGACAAGAGATAAACAACAGATAATGGAGAAAGAGTCCAGGAATGTCAAAATTCCAGAAAACAAACTGCTCTATCAACAGTCTCTGCACAAACTGAATTAACTTATTAGCCACCTAGACAACTATGGGATTATACTTGTAGAGAAATTAGTGAAGCCAAGACATCCAATGAGGACTTGAAAAGAAAGATAGAAGAAGAGAATAAAGCAGTGAAAGTATGGGAAGAAAAATTTTACAAAGAAGAAAATGACAAATTTAAATATCTTGTGAAAATACAAATGGTTTGCATGATGTGTGAGAAATTGCTTGCATGCAGGAGACCTCCTGCATATAGTGTGTTTTTTGAGGATTAATTCATTCGCTGGCAGTTTTCAAGGATAGATGTGGTCTTCCACATGAAATAAAAGATTAATCTAATTTCACATAAGCCTATTCCTTAGCCACTACAGAGTAGAAAGATCTTCTCCGCGAATTCTATCTCTGTAATTTCATGCTGGAAAAGAACTCAAGTTTTATGATCAATTTGTATGTAGGGGAGAGCCAACTTAATGCGTTTGTTTCTGTTCTCTAAAATCAGATTGCATAGAAGGAAAACGAGTCAGAGCATCTGTTAAAGGCTAGTTCATCTAGTCTCTGTATGAGGATTCATTATGATAAAACATCCACCTTTGCTACACATTTCAGATCCCATACATTTGATAAAAGGTTCAAGGAACCTTATCTTGCCAATTTGTAAAGAAGTATTAATGCCTTCACCTCTTATGAAGAGGAAAATTTTGAAGATATTTATGAGGTATGTTTGAAAAGATGGGAATTTCTCACGATGGCATTGAGAAGAAGGGAAGTAATATCTCCCACAAACTTAATCTGGAGTTTGCATAGACCAAAATCCTTATGTATGCTAATTCCTCATATTAATGAAAATCACAGAGGCATATGGATCGGAATGAGAACAAGACCTCCACTCCTTCTCACCCCCATGTCACCATGGAAAAACAAAGAACCACAAGATTCCACTAAATTTGGTGCATGGAAGAGGAAAGTAGAAGCAGGAGCAGGGTATAGTACATATGAATTAAAGCATTGGGATATTCAACATTAGTCATTTGACCTAAGAAATCAAATGGAATGTAGAATATATAACCCCAAATTTGAAGAGTAAAGTTTGTAAAGGGAATTACAAACAAGTAAATATGGGGGTAATGATGAGGCCAGAATATGCCTGATAAATGTACAATAAATAATCTCATCTTTATCTCCTTTTGATTAAGTCTAACTGCATTTTGTGACTTTTGTTTGATCTGATATGAGTTAGGATGTAATTTTCCATATTTTTTTATTATGATTCTAATGTTTTAAAGCTCTATAATTCCTAACAAAGTGTTTTAGAAACTCATTTTTGTAATAAAGCAGGTCACAATCAGGCAGAAGAATGAAGTATGAAGTGGTAAACATTTTTTTGAGAGCATCTGTTTCACTACAGTAGAGTTCTGGAACTTCTAAGCTAGTTCTGAAACTCCATTACACAGTCACAGGATTTATCACCTAATTCTGGAACTTCCGAACTTAGTTTGGGAACTCTAGTACTTAGTTTCAGGATTATCAAAAGTAGTTACAGAACTCCTACGGATAGCTCTGGAACTCTCTCGGTTAAACCTAGAATGATTTCCTTTAATTTTGGAACTCTTCTAGAGTTCTAGAACTGATAAGAATCTATTCTAAAAGGCCGTTAATTTTTCAAATCAATGATCCTATCAATCAAGAGTAGATTAGAAGACTTCTGAATCTCCATACTTGAAAATCCAAGATAATTATCACACAGCTGTACATCCAGCATATTCCAATTGAGCATCTATTATGGGCATGATTCAGTTCCATCATGTTAGTGGAACAATTACGGCCATAAATGCACCCCTGGGAGAAGTATATACATATAGACCTGCAGATAGATTAATATATATAGAGAGAGAAGATATAGGAATATAGATATAGGATGAGATAGATATAGATTGATACATATATCCAACAAGTTTTTGTAATGCAGAACATTTTATCAATAAAATAGCCATTCCTGTTTTGAGAGAAAATTAATTTGTCGATCCTTTCTCAAGGTGGAGCAAGGGCCCACTCCTCCAAGAACTAGGATCCTCATTTTTTTTTGGTATTTATATTTTTTAAAGAAAACAATTTAGATCTGTTAATTTTGTATCACTTTTAATTTAAAATTTGTTGTAGACTTGTCCCTACAGGTGTTCTATATTAATTTCTTATTTCTTTGCAATCATTTTCCGAGCATTCTCAATTATGGGTTTATTTATATAATGTTTTTTTTCAGCAATCTATTTCATTTATGAAAAGTGTGTTTACTTCCAAGGCAAAGTGTTTTTATTTCCAAGCAATTCATTTCTGCAAAGTGTGTTTACTTCCAAGGAAAATTTTGTTTATTTCCAGCAATTCATTTCTAGAAAGTGTGTTTACTTCCAACATGTTTTCATAATTTGATTCCAATAAGGTTTTTAACCAAGAAGTCCTTAAGACATTGAAAATATCCCCCAAAAAATACAAAATACCTACAATCAATTACTAGATTTCCAAGATTCCTCTTGTTGCATATAGTGTTAGACACACCCTTAGTTTGAATATGACATCAACAGAGAGGTTATTAAATGAAGGGAATAACGACACCCATTAACTTGTATGTTATACCTTTAGCGATCAAGATTTTAATTATAGAATTTGATTTAGAGAGCATCCCTATGGCTAGTTAAACCTCCACCACATGTAGGGGTGCAAGAAGGTGTTGAGAAGGATGGAATGCCTAGTGGAAGAAAGACAAAGAAAGGAAATATATATCAAGTTTAATGAAGGGAAAGAGAGGGAAATGAAACATATGAGGGATATTGCATTGTCGTTATAGTTGGGGTGAATAATGGCTCATGAATGTTTGGAAGATCTCATGGAATATGAGGAGTTGCAACGTCAGGTACTCCCAAATTTGGGAAAGCATAGTAGATAATCCCCTTTAGTTTCATATGAGAGTATGTTAGACGAAATAATGAGGACTATGGGATTGCATCTAATCCCACCTATCCACCTAGCCCTTGAGCATGGTGTTCCATATCTAGAGGTAGCTATTGAAGGGAATTATAGTGATGGTAAGAAAGTAGAGATGGGGAGGTATCATTTTTTGTTGAACCAAGAAGTTCATCAGACTATGAATACACCAATAGCAGTGCAATAGGTGCCAGTGTTTGGGAATATGCCAAGAGGATTGTTTTCAGGAACATCATCAGGAAAAAGTATTGGTGAGTAGACCATTGGGAGAAAATTCGCTCCCCACAGTAGGGTGCATGAGGCTAAGGAGGATTAGATCAGCCACCGCACAGAGGAAACTGTAGTGGAGGTTTAGGATCTGGATCTGGTGGGAAATGACCATAACCACTACCACATCAACATCAATAGACACCACTGAACCTACCTTTATAACCACAATAGATACCTCAAGTCTACTATGACATGTCTCTCCAGTTTCTAGAGTATAGAGGAATTTAGGATGAGGCAGAGCATGTGCATAAATGTTAATTACTATGGTGCACTAAGGGAATCATAGCTTTAGATAGGAAGGCAAGTCAATTTACCACCATTCTTCAAGGGTACACACATATATGGTATTAGAAATATGATCCACATTAGACTGTGATGGATTATAATGCTTTACACACTGCATTTTTTGATGAGTTTAAAATTTTGGAGTTTGAGTAAAAGAGCATCAATGTACTTAAGGATTTTAAGAAGGTTTTGTCTAAAACCACGAGAGAGTATGAAAAATGTTTTAAGATTATGTTATCCAAATTATATTATGATATTCATCTATGTCAACATGAATAGTGGTTCATATGAGGATTTTTGACCCTATTCATAAGGGCTTTATCTCATGAGACATATGTGGATCCGCGCAAGGACATGGAATTATCCCTATGCGTTGAGGCAGATAAAATTTTTTATACTGGGATGAGCCCATTATTAGAGGTACAGATCATAGCCATGGAGAAGAAATTAGAGAATCTCTTTGACAACTCAACACATGAGACATGAAGTGGTAAATGGTGCATTGATTGTGAAGTTGAGGGACATGCTAAGGATATTTGTCGACATAAGTCAGTGTGTACATTTTTACTAGATTGTTAAATCTGTCATAAGGTCCATAATGTCCAGAATTTTCCTCTCTTCCATCACGTGGTGACTTAGAAGAATGTTTCCATGTATTTTAAGATATGAGGATGCCCATATCCATAACACCATTGATTGTAGACTGATTGATCATATCTCACGAAGCCATTGAAGTCAGGAGTGAACCATAGACTAGGTTGTGGTGAGTAGATGCAAAAGGAGAAAGTAAGGAAAAAATAATGATGAGTGCATTATTTGGCTCATTTATATCATTCCTACAATCAGTAAATTTACCACTTAGATATGATTTTCTAATGTATGGGGATTCTTTGTATAGTTATATCATAGTGAGTTTGATGCATTTTCCTTGATTTTGTTCATGAAAACTGATTGACCGTATAAACTTCCTACTAAATTTCTTTATGAGGAAAATGTGATGATGTGTGCAAGGGAAATGATGAATATTTGTTCTATAATGTAATTAGGAAGTCTGAGTTGGGAGCTGGGATATGAGAGCAGAAGACTTTTTCCACTAAGTAGACCTATTAGTATGGGACTTGTTTCTAACTATTCCCATAGGAATTTATGAGTTTTAGTTAATATTGATTAGTGGAAGATGTTAGTTCTACCTATTATGGTGAATTATGTAACTGTTTGTGTCTATATTAAGACACCTTCCTAAGAAAATGATTAGCTATTTTTTGCAAGATACTTTATAATAGTTATCTACCAATGGTATTTATAAAATTTCAACTTCATATGATGTTTACGATATGGAACTTATTTAAATTAATAGAAGTAAATGTCATTTTGAATATCTAAAGGTGTTGAGTAACTCCTCTGTCCCAAGGGAGAGACAAGGGCCCACTCAACTGAGGAGACAAGAGGTTGTTTTATGTTCACATATGCATACGGTTTTCTGATAAGTCTTACTACAATCCTTTTTTTAGTATATTTCATGCAATCTTTGGTTGAATGTATTTTTTTTCCTTCCCATCACTTTTATCTGGAATATGTTTTTTCTTTTATGAAAATTCCAATTAACATGCGATCTTACTTTTAATCAAGTTCTAGCTTCAATTGTGTAGTTGCAATTCCATTTGTTTTGAGTATTATGTGTGTGTATTTCAATTTCAATTAGAAGTGTAGATTTTAGACTTCCTTTCATTACATTAGATGAATTTCAGTAGATTTACATTAGGTTTCTGTAGATTAGTAAGAAACTTAAAATATCTCACCAACACCCCCCAACAGAGAAATCCCAACAAGAACTACGTTGCATAAATCTCCATTGCATACAGCCTAGGACACAACCCTGGTTTATAATGACACTAAGAAAGAGATCATGTTACTTAAATTATTGGAGAATACAATGACCCATCATTTTTGGCATCATTTCCAGGGACACCATAAGCAACACTACGTTGTTTCTTTCACTTCACATGTTATGGGTGTTAATGGAGTTCATATATGTAACCAGTAGATGTCTTGGGCCTTGTTTACAATAACCACATTTGATGCATAGGCCATGGGATGATCAAGGGAGATTTATACCTTGCAACATTCAAATAAATCTCTCTGGATATTTTACACATAGAATAGGGCACATTTGAGTGACACTACCCTCTAATACAACACCTAGGAATCATTTCTGAGTATGCATCATAATATCCTAAAACCAACACTCAGAAATGGGGGACCATGGGAATAATGGAGACTGCCCCTTGGGTCAGACCTTTACTTACCCCATTGTCTTGGATGAGGATGAGGATGCACCCATGAAAAATATCTCACCTTCCATCCTCCCTATCTTTTGAGGCATGTCTATGGAAGACCATGATCAGTTCTTATTTGAATTCAAAGTTTTGTTCCAGACATATGACTACAGAATGGACAATCAAAAACTCAAACTTTTTCCTTCCACTCTCAAAGACTCTGCTATGAGATGGTTCATGGGGTTGACCTCTAACTCCATTAATTATTGGGAATCCATGGAGACAACCTTTTTGGATAAATATCAAGACTACTGTAGGGGAAGGGATAGGAAAGAAGATTTCTTCTAGATATGGATCAAAATGAAGATGAAAATATAGAGGATTATCTGGATAGATTTCTCTTTCTCCACCGAAGAAGTGGTTATGAGTTACATGCAAACATTACTAAAAAAAATTTTTCTTAAAGGACTTGATGAGGAAACTAAGGATTCCCTCCATGTCATGGGAGGAGGATTATGTGCATAAAATTACCTTGGAACAAATCACTGAGCTATGCAGAAGTTACTCTAGAACAAGAGGGGGTATAAGATGAAAAAATACATCCAAACTTACTCTGGGTACCTCTGAAACTTCTGGAGGAAATGGATAACATGAAAATAAACATTTTTTCCACGGTTAACATCAACCATAGATGGACTCAAAGCCAAAACCAGTCCTGCCAAATAACCTCTAGACATATATTTCCCTAAGTGTAGGAAGAGACACCCCCTGAGAGAATGTCCTTTGGATTTCATAGAAATCTGTTTAATCTATGAAGTGGATGACCATGACACTAATCATTGCACCTTCTTACCATATTTGAAAGGAGGCTTGAATGTTTTCTCTCCAGATGACGCTGAGTTAAAATTTGTTTAAAGGCCAAATAATTAGGCTAGATTTCCACCTTGACCTTCTTAGAACCCCTAGAGGATGCCATGGCCTAATCAAGCCCCTCAGCCTACTTGGGGACAACTCTGAGTGGACAACATCAAATTAGATGACTTATCCACATCCACCACATTGGAATGAATCCATACACTCAGCTAGGTTGGACACCACCAACCCCAACAAGTGCATGGAATAACCAACAGTGGGGTCCTCAACAGAATCACTAACCAAAACCTACCATGGACACCACCATAAAACATTAATCAACAACGAAGATTCCAACAACCATAGAAATCTTAAGTGGCCCTACCACAACGACTACTAACAACACAAACAAAAGACACAAACAAAACTTCCAACCCAGCTAGTAGAAAATCCTAAAAATCAGCAGATAGCTTGAATTAATGAAGCAAGACCAAGTAACACAAGGCAGGTTAATACTATTGGTAATTTGTGGCTGAGGTCTAGAAAACACATTGAATCCTCCTATTGTTATCACAGAAATTCCTGTAGACATTGATAAAGAAGAGACCACTTGAGGACAATATAGTACTTGCACCTTCTCCATAGACACAAAACACTCAGAACCAGTCAAGAACTTAACCAGAATACCCATCAAGCTCCTTTCCCTAAGCGGTTATAGGACACTCAAACTAAATATGAAACAATGATAGTACAAGAATTGAAAAAAGCTGCACATTGAGGTCCCACTTATGAGAGCAATAAGGGACATTCTTGAATTAAACCAAACCATTAGAAATAATTTTATATAAACCACTAGAGAGGAAAACGAAATACCCAAAAAAATGTTAGGGTGTAAGGGAAATTTGGCTGATTTAGTAGACTAGCAACCTTATTTCACCAAAATATGGGGATCCTGGGATTCCAGTTATTACTATTTGTATAAACAATTAGTCAATAGTCTAATGTTTTTCTGGATTTTGGTGCTTCCATTAATGTCATCACAAAAGAAATGTTTAATCTGTTATCCTTAACAAGGACTACAACCCTACCAATATTGTTCTTCAACTAGTAGATCAATCCATTATTATACTAGATGGTGTGATCAAGGATATAATGGTCACCACTGAATCTTGGGGAGTATCCTGTAGATTTTTATGGTCTTATAACTTAAAGATCAGAAATTGGGAGATCTGGTTATCTTGGTAAGACCCTGGTTAGCCATTGTTGCTTCATATATTGACTGTAGGTCAGGAAAAATGACCCATTCTAAATGATTAGAAATCCAAACATATTTCATTATACCCTCATGCCTAGCCTTATGTGAATTCTTCGTGACTAGTTATGGGTAGATTCTTTGAATACTAACTCTCTGAATTCTTCTTATTTGTCCACCATTGTAGTGTAAAACTATATGGCAGAAGTTGTTGAAGTTACATACACTGGATGATGCAGAGGGCTCAGTGACTACGGAAATCAGCACTCTAGCTACGGAAATCGGAACTATGATTGTAGACCCCATTTTCTCTAAACATGTCCAATGTTATTTCCTTGGTAAGTAATACTTCTAATGAGTCTTGTAAGGAAATCTATTCTTATAATTCAGAATATTCAGTCCCTGATTTCTATTTTCCTTTGACCAAGATTTTGTCTCTTTAAAATATACCTATTCTACTCATGCTTCAACCCCATGTTTTCCCATTGAATTCCTTAATCACCAATGCAGAGCTTGCTCTTTTTAATGATACTAAGCAGGTGTTTATCAGCATAGGAAAATATGTTGACCATTGGTAATGATTTAGAGGCCAATAAAAAAGACAAGGTTCTCAATTTTTTGAAGAAAAAATTCTCACACTTTTGCTTGGGATTACATTGATATGAAGGGAATTCATCCCAACATTTTTACTCACCATATATACACTGAGGACGTCAAACCTATAAGGCATACACAATGGAGAATTAACCCAGCGCTCAGAGACATAGTCAAAGGTGAGACTAGGAAAAATTGCTAAAAGTAGGATTCATCTACTCTATATCTAATAGTAAGTGGGTCTCCCCATTAGTTTATAGTTCCCAAGAAAAATGTTAAATGGTGAATATGTGTTGACTACATGGAACTTAACAAAGTCACCAAGAAAGATTATTTTCCCCCTACCTTTTATTGACCAGGTTCAAGACAATCTCTCTGGTAATAAATATTTTTCTTTCTTGGATGGGTTTAGTGGGTATAACCAAATTAGTATTTCCCCTGTTGATCAAGATAAAAACTACCTTTACTTACCCCTGGGGGAATATTTTCTTATCGAGTCTTACCTTTTGAAATTTTTAATGCACCCGCTACGTTTTAGAGAGTAGTCTTGGCCATCTTTGCAAATTTTACTAATGACTTCGTTGAAGTTAACATGGATGAATTCATTGTCCATGGATCCACTTTTTACGAATCTATAAATAACCTTGAGAAATTATTGAGCAGATGTGAGAAAAAACAATTATCTCTTAGTAATTAAAAATGTATGATGATGGTCAATCAGGGAATTGTCTTAGGTCATCATGTTTCTGCCAAAGGTTTATAGGTTGACCCCAAAAAGATATCAATAATAACTCAATTACCTATACCAACTAATCAAACTAACATCAAAATATTCCTTAGTCATGCATGGTATTATCAGCGGTTCATAAAATATTGTAGTAAAATTGTTGCACTTATGTTCTTATTGCTAACAAAAGATTGTGTTTTTGAATGGTCCCGTCAGTTCTTGCAGGCATTTGATTTTATTAAAGAGAAGCTAACCACTACCCCAATCTTACAAGGTCCTGACTGGGGGCAACCTTTTCATATCCACACCAATGCCTTTAATAAAGCCATGGGTGTTGTCCTTGGGAAAAAATATGCAAAAGATCACATATATGCCATTTACTTTATTAGCAAAAACCTGACTCTTATGGAAAGAAATTACACTACCATGGAAAAGGAATTCTCTACTGTTGTATACTCCTTGAATAAATTTCATCATTACATCACTGGGTATAAAATATTTGTTTAAACTAACCACTCTGTCATTCAATATTTGATGAATAAACTAGTGGTTGGAGGTAGGATTATTCAATGGTTACTCTTGTTACAGGAATTCAATCTTACCATTATTGATAAGCCAGGAAAATATAATGTTGTTGCTGATTTCCTTTCAAGATTGAATGTTTCAGGTAATGATGAATCAGTCTAGGATCTCCCAAAAAATATTTGTTTGCTATATCAACTAAGACTCAGTGGTTCACCTATCTTACAAATTATTTAACAATAGGGAAGTATCATGTCTATTTCACTCATAAGGAGAAATGGAGATAGGTTAAAAATAGTGCTACGTATAAATGGTGTAATGTAATTTCTATACCAACGGAACCGAGACGGGGTAATATTTGATCCAATTCTACTTTTGTTAGTTGAAATAGTTTGTAGAAATTGGTTTAGGTAGAAATGATTTTGGGTAGGAATTAAATTTGAATATAGAAGTAAAATTGATGAAATAGGAAGGGTAGGAAGTCCAATGTGGATTAAATAGGGGTAGCGAGGAAGGTAAAGGAGATTTGGGTAAGTATTTAGGTTGGTATGGTTAAATTTTGATAAATGGGGGGAACGGTTTTGTTGGTTTGGTTGGTGTGACAATGATTGACATCAGTCAAGGGTGGCCAATGCTGGTCAACCATAGCCGGCATCGGTCAAATAGAAAGTGACCGATGCTGGTCATGATAGAATTATTCTGGTCACCAGTGACTGATGTCAGTCGGCTATTGAGGAAAAAGAGATTGAGAAAGGATTATGGTGGGAGGGAAAGAGAAAGAGGAGTAGTGAGGTATAAATGTAAGTGTGTTGAGAATAGGTAGGATAAAAGGTATATATGATACAATTCGAGGGGTGTGAAAGTGGGATTGGGGAAAGGGGTAGGTCATTAGGGTTGCAAGTAAATAAATAATAAGAATTTCAGGAATGGGTTAGTCAGGTAAGTAATATGTTAAGTGTGGTCAAGATTTAATAATGGTGTGGGTTATTGGGTACAGGCTATGGACCGGTTACGAATGATAGACAAAGTATCACCTCTGCTACTAGTGATATGAGGGAGAATGACTGCAGAGGAGTGGTGTCATGTTACAAATGTCATCCTGATTGGGATTAGATGCTACATGAACATAGTTCAAAATCTGAGCTTGATTGTCTCACTCATCGACAGATGGGATTTAACGACCAACACATTTCATCTACTGATGGGTGAGATCACAATCACCCTAGAGGACATGTATAGGATCTTGTGGTTACCGATAGTGGGGATACAAGTTTATTAAATTTCTTTATAGGCATCAAAGGAGCTAATGTTGACGGTTTTTGGAGAAGGGATTGAAAAGATGAGGTTTTATAGTGTGAGCCTAAGCTATGGAGATATGTACATGGCCCATCCTTAGGAGATGAGGTTGGTTGTTCTGATCATGGAGGAAATGTGTTGTTTTTCACTGCCAGGTGCAAAGGGTGGGAGATTCCCTTGGGTGATGATGGGAGTACTCCATGACATGATGGAGGATAGAACCCATTTTCCTTTGGTGTTAGCATTCTTAGTACAACTGTACAGGGATTTGTGGGCCTACTGGAGGTTATAGAGGTTCATTTTGTTGCACCTTTCTTCTCCACTGCTAGGAATATGAGCACATCGCATGTGTGTGTCCAATTGGTATGCCCTGACCAGATGCATTTGATGTGGGTTTGGTTCGAGTTGGATACAGGCGTTGGGTGCCTGTTGTTGGAGAGTGGAGGGCTACCAGGGCTACTCATGATGTGGTGTATTATAGGTGGGTGTTGGAGGGGTTATATGGAGTGGACATAATTTGGAGGCTATATGTTGGCTTCCCTTCATATAGTTAGATGACAGTGGAGCTAAGAAATTTACAACTACTGAGGTGGATAAAGGGGTGTCATGTCGGTGAGCATGAGATGATATCTATTGACAGGGTCAGGTGAAATTTTGGGCTTCCCAGGATGTGCCACCACTATTCCCTCAATATAGGAGAGATGATTTGGAGAGACCTATGCCTATACCACAGCCCACAGTGTCGACCAAGTAAGAAGAGTAGGCAGTGGACTAGAGGATTGATGATGTTGGAGTTACTGATAGATATAAGTAGTGATGGGAAGTCTAGCTATGAGCAGCACCACCTAGGCCAAGGCATCTAGACTTGGCTACCCTTACAGTTTAGAGGGATACTTTACATGGGTAGGTTGCCACTTTACAGGACTAGATCATAGTATTACAGGGGCAGTTGACAAGGTCTGAGACATAGGTTGCCACATTACAGGCACAGGTGGTGGATTTACAGGCCCAGATTACATGGGTATAGGCACCCACATAGGGTGTAGATGGAGATGGGGGATAGGAAACCTCCCTACAAGTGCATATAGCATGGTTGTAAGGCTAATTGGCCATTACATAGGATCATATTGTGGCCTTACAGGCCCAAGTCACAACACAGGAAGCATCTCAGGATTCAGGGCAGAGTCTGATGGTACAAGGATCAACGGGATAGGATCCCATGGTACAAAGAGGAGGGAAGGGTTCATAGGTATAGGGACCGAGGCCACCAGTAGTAGGGAAGGGCTCATAGGTTACTACGAGACCCATGACACTGCCATAGATAGTGTCGATGGCTAGATTCAGGGATGCCCTAAATGAGGCCAGGTACTACCATGATCATTTGACTATTATCGAGATAGATGTCTCTTCCTATGCGAAGTACAGGGTATAACAGGCCTTGAGTGAGAGGACTAGATCTTACACACATAGTGCAAAGAGTACAGGGGGCCAATGATCCCAAAGATAGGGTCGGGGAGAGGCTACTAGCTCATGGAGGTCAAACCCAACTATAGGCTAGGAAGATGTAAGTGCTAGACCCATCGAGGGAGGAGAGATGGTGATAGGGTGTCAAACTAGAGGAGAGGAGGAGGATACGGATGAGATCATCCTAGACATTAGGTGGGGTGACGATTAGTCACCATATATGTTCAGGGTATATATATTTGTATATTTTTGATATATAATGTCCTACGAGCTAAAGATAGCGAGGGTGTACATGAGAGTTTTGTAAGATTTTGATTATATATTGGCCTACGTGCCAAATATGGTGAGGTTTTATATGAGAGTTTGAGATAATTTTATGTATTTTTATCAGTGTACATTTGTATTGATGTGTAAACTTTCATTGGTATAGATGATGGGATTTATGGTATGGATGATGTAGTTGCTTTAATTTCCATTTTTATATGTATATGGGTGGAAACTAGGTGGATTAGGAATGATGGAGTCAGATCAACTTAGGCATGACTGAGTTAGGTTGGTTTAGGCATGATGGAGTTAGGTCAACTTACACATGATTGAGTCAGGTCAGTTTAGGCATGATGGAGTTAGGTCAGTTTAGGTATGACAGAGTCGTGTTAGTTTAGGTATGATGGAGTCAAGTCAATTTAGGCATGATTTGATCATTTTTTTGGTTTTGATTTAATTTCCAAGTTATTAGTAACATGGGAAATAAATGATGAGTTATATGTATGTTATGGTGTAAATTTCTAAAAAATTTGATATTATAGAAGTGTGGAATGATTGATTGGATGTTTTTATGATGTGGTAATGTGGTGGATATGATGTTTATATTAATTTCCCAATTTTTTAGAAAATAAAATATAAGATAGAATATGAATAGAAAAATGGGGGAAAATAGTTTAGGGTAAAGAGTGGCCAAGCTAATCTCCTAGGGCCCCATGCCCTAGGAGTGTTACCTACATAGCCCTGGTGAAAAGGAGCCTCAGGTAGATGTAGTTCTCGCATAAGCTAGGAAATAATATGATGAATTAGAGAAAAGGGTTGGTAGGTTTGAGGCATGATTGAGTATCAGTCATAGGCATGGTTGAGTCTTAGGTGATAGGCATGGTGGAGTCATAGGTGATAGTGGAAATATTTTAAAATGTAGGTGTCGATGGTGTGGTCATGTATAGGGTAATCAATAAGTAATGAGGAAGGTAAATGGTAAGATGTGGTAAAAGAGCCACCTAATTGATAATAACCTTAATGAGTCTATCATACTAAATATTGGGTTATGAATGTGAGAACCTAAAAGGCGTTACATAATGGACTATTCTAAGGGTGAATAAATTCACATGATTATGAAATTTCACAGTTGTGGTAATTCCATTGAGTAGATAGAACAGTAGGGTGAAAAGGCAATGAGGTGAAAATAGGTGGTTTAGCATAACTTAGTGTATGAGAACATGTTTACCTGGTAAGAAACCCATGATCAAAATAGGCAAGTCCATGACAAAAAGTTATCATTTTCTTCATGTTTTTTATAGTCTGATTGACTGGGGGAGTCTATATGTGATGACTATATTATCTCCTTGAGGTCTTCGTGAAGCTGATTGATGCGCGAAGCTTCTGAAAATTTTATTATATTTTTGCAATGACTTTATATAGCTGTCCTTCGAGGGAGCAATCTATTTATAATGGAAAGAAGAGATGTCCCTTTTGAGGGAGTCATCTTTTTGCTGGAATTTTGACCCAAGAAGTTGAATCCCATTTTATTTTTGGACATTTTAAGCCATGGACAAGACTATAGAGGAAGATGAGGTTCTTGTTTAGAATAAAAAACCATAACACACATAGGTTAACTATGAAAGAGATGGTTTCAAGTGATGAATGACCATGGGATTCCATATTTGAAAAAGATGAAAAGTATCCATGAGAATCATGCCATAAGTAGAGCCATGGTACTCATATTGAAGATAAGGCTGAAGGTGACGGATAATCACATGATTCTTGTTTAGTCGTTGATCCTCAAAATATGAAACATGGAAGGTGAATGACACTCAATGGACAAGTAGTCAATAGACATAACATGATATAGGATTTGATTTCAAAAATAAAATGGTCTAAGATGCAAGGAATTGAGGGGCTCAAGTTCAGGTTTACCTTGAAGTGAAAACAAATGATAAGCACATGATCCATAGGTATGAGTAATGATATAGGGTCCAAACATGTTAGGAGAAAATTATCCTACTTACGTTTCTCTTCTTTGGTTACATGTAGATTTTATTTCAGGACTAGGTCACCAACCTAGAAGGTTCACTCATGGACATGTTTATCATATGTGTTTGATACATTTTTGGTATATTAGGAGATGGTCAAGAGCATTGAGACGAAAATCATCCAACATCTCAAGTTGTGCTAAATATTCTTGGTGAAATTCATTGTCATTGAGCATGTCTTGCAATGAGATGCAGAGAGATGGAATCTGGACTTCGAGAGGCAAGATAACCTCGGTATTGTAGACCAGAGATAAAGGTGTGGCAACATTCGAAGTGTGAATACTATTTTGGTAAACCCATAAGGTGAAAGGAATCTGCGTATGACAATCCTTCCCATTATCGTCCACTAATTTCATAAGAATTTTGTTTAAGGTTTTATTGGTTGATTCTGCTTGGCCATTTTTTTGTGGGTAATAAGGTGAAGAGAAACCGAGTTGAATGCCAAAATCATCGTAAATATTTTGTAGGGTTTTTTTTTGAATTTCTTTCCATTATCATTGATGAGGTGGTGAGGGACACCAAAGCAACAAATGATGTGATGGTTGATAAATTCACATATTTTCTCAGCTTTTGCAGAAATGATAGGAATGGATTTCACCCATTTAGTATAGTATTTAGTAGCGGTTATAATCCATTGATGGAGTTGTGAAGAATGAGGATTGATCTCTCCAAAAATATCTAAACCCAATTGAGAGATAGGCCAAAGTTCTCGTGTGACCTGCAAGGAATGACTAGGTGTATGATAAAGATTGGCATGTTGCTAGCATTTCACACAAATTTTGACATACTCACAATAGTTGTAGTTTGGGGTTGGCCAATAATAGCCAAGGATAATAATAAATTTAGCAACAGCTAAACCACTAAAGTGACTGTTATCCATATTTCACCCCCCAAGCAAAATATTAGATCGTTCATGACCCTGTGTGAGAAGAAATGACTCTGTCAATCTGTTTTGTGCCTTAAATCTATTTTACAAGCTTCAGGAAAATTCAAAAATGGAATTGCGGGGTCTGAGAAGAAGGGATAGTACTGTAGAGAGGCTAGGAGCAAGAAGGGGGAAAAAATGTCACTGATTCAAGGATTGAATAGATAAAGAGTTTTCAAACAAGCATGGTGTCGCCATATGTCCCAGGTCAAAGTGGGTCATCGGGGAAAAGGTTAGTTTTTTTTCCCTTACCCCAAAGGGTGTAAAAGTTTCAAAATGGGCCGCGACTCCACCAAGAGGAAAAAGTCAATGTTTGAGCCCGAGTCAAACCAAAGCAGGGAGTCAAAGGAAAAGGTGAAAAATTTCCTTTTGACAAAATGGCTCAAAGGAAAAGGTGGGGCCGCAGGAATTTTCTGGATTTTGTGATTCTCATGGAAAAAGGGGAAAAGATAAATTCTGAACCCATAAACCTAATTTTTTCCTAATATAGTTGCCACGTATCCCACATTATCAAAAGGAGACCCATTTTTCAAGTTGTTTTCCCACCCTCCTGTACGGACCTGATACAAACTTTGAAGGGGCATATCTTTCGACTCAGGGCTTGAAATATTACAAATCTGACACCATTGGAAAGATCTCGGCCTCACCTACACCATGGAGGTTTAAGACTTTAATTTTTGAGGAGGTTAGGTAAAGGAAAATGGAGGAAATGTCTTTGGGCCTTTAATGTAGGATCCATCTGTCTCAACAACCAGATCAAATTTGATCTATTTCTGTTGTTTCCTCTTCTTTCAAGGCATCGAATCAAGGAATCATGTAGTAAAGATGGATTTGGGGCATATTTTATCAGAAGAATTAACAGCAGTAATTGAGCTTCAACTCACTTTTCCTGTTTCCCTCTCTCTTTATTCTCTCCGATAAAATCTATAAATACAGGTGATTGATTCATTGTAAAGGGTTGTTCATTCTTCTTCCTTGCTCGCCTCTCTCTTTCTTCTCTAGTTTCGAATGTGGAGTTCAATTCAACTCCCTTGGCTTTGTAATGGCATTTTCTTTCCTCTTGCCCGTTAATTATGTATTTTGTGAACTCCTAGAGAAATAAAATTTGTTTTCATGATGTGTTTTGTCCATCCTTTGCTCATTTTGTTGTCGCTTCTCGCCTCTCACCATTACAGGGTATATTGTGCATATCTTTGATGTCCATTACAGGTTTTGGGAGCTATGTTGAAGGTGTTTGAAATGGTTTTCTGTGTGAACTTTATCCTTGGTCTATGATGCATCTTCACATCCTCTCCATTGCTCACCTCTCTCCATTTCAGGTAGTTGGGTTTGTGATTAGCAGTTCCCTTTTCTCGGTGTTATCACCTCTGTAGTGTAGGATTTCTTTATTTTCATTTTCATTCTCTCTCTCTCTCTCTCTCTCTCTCTCTCTCTCTCTCTCTCTCTCTCTCTCTCTCTCTCTCCTTGGTCCCTTGGAATTGTTAGATTAGGAGTAGATAGTCACATTTCCTTCCTGAGAAGTAGTTTAGTGCTAGGATTAGGAAGAGGAACTAGCCTTCTCTAGAGGTTCATTCCCATTTACATGTCCCATAGCTTGGGGAATGATCCAATGCTATGACAATCACACCAAATGACCCTACCTTAGAAAATTAGATCCATTAACTCATTTGGGGGGTGCTATGATTTCACACTAATAATGACCTCTAAAAATTCCATCGTGAACTTCCTTAATGGTGTAAGGAATTTTAGTACTTGTAAGGCATCATAAGAGAATATTATCAAAGACATGCTTATAAAGGATACCACCCATGATGACATAGTGAGTGAAAATTTCAAGAAAGGCACATTATCCATTACGAGTGAGATCAGGAGGTAGAATGGAAAGGGAAAGGTAGTCTTCAAACTACTTCTACCAAAGGTCACGTGGGTCAGGTGCAATGGCTCCAATGGAATGGACCTCATGAGGTAAATAATAGGGTGATTGCAACCTTTATATTATGACTAAGATTTTGGAGTTAGCAGGAAAAGTGAGTATCTGAGAAGCTAGACAGGCCATGGTATTTGTAAATTTATTGGTAGAACATGGGGTGGTTTTAAGTTCATAATGGTCAAAGGTATTCAAAAGCATGTCGACATGACATTTGTACTTTTACATTATTTCATTATGACACTGGTATATACCATTGACTTGGTTTACAACTAGTTAGGAATCAACAAATATATTAATTAATTTAACATCTAGGCAGATGGCGGTTTCAAGGCGTAATACAAGTGCTTCATATTTGGTGATGTTGTTAGTACACTCAAAATCTAGTTTGAAATATAACATCATAGGTTCACCATCAAGATGAATGAGGATAACACTTGCACCACCTCCATGTTGAAATTTTGAACCATCAAAGAATAAGGTCATCTAGTAAGTGGTATCATCCAATGAGAGTGTAGCAATGGATTCGTCATGGAAATCAAAGTTAGAGGGTTGATTTCAGAAAAGAGGTGTGTCTACTAGTTGGTCAGAAATGGGTTGGCCTTTGACATACTTTTAATGAATGAATTCAAGGTCAAGGTTTGCAAGAAGCATGAGCCAATGTGTAACATGTTGATGTTGGTAGGGTTTGGACGTACATATAATGTAGATGGTCAGTGTTAGTGACAACAAAGGTTTTGTGGTTGAGTAGGTAATGACGTAGTTTAGTGGTGACAAAAACTAAGGCTAAGTAAATTTTTTCATCATGGGTGTACCTAGTATCATAGTCCAAAAGTGTGTGGATTATATAATAAACTGATTTCTCCTTGTGTTGCTTATCGAGATGAGTGAGCATGACTCCTAAGGAATTGTCAATACCAGAAATGTATAGGTAAAAGGGTTGGTCATCCTTAGGAGGAATGAGAATTGGTGGTTGAAGAAGTTATTGTTTTAAGGCGTTAAAGGATTTGTGGCATTCATCATCCAATTTTAATGAGACGTCCTCCTTGAGGATATGATGAAATGGTTGACAACGGTTGAAAAGTTGTGAAATGAATTGGTGAATAGATTGCAACTTACCTTGCAAAATTCAAATTTGATAGAGATTAGTAAGTGGAGGCATTTTAATAATAGCCTTCACTTTAGCTGGATTGACTTCTATGCCACACAAAGAAATGATGAAACCTAGGAGTTTCCCTGAAATTACCATGAAGACACACTTCTTACATTGAAGGTGAACACAATACTTGATGAGGAAGTCAAAAATGACCTTAAGGGATGTTAGATGATTTTCCTGATGTTTAGATTTGGAAAGAAGGTCATCTACGTAATCTTCCAAATATGTGATGCATGATGTCATGAAAGATATAAGTCATGTCTTGCTAATATGTAGCACCAACATTTTAAAGGCCAAAAGTAATGACTCAATAGCAAAAGGTCCCTCAAGGAGTGATGAAGGCAATTTTTGTTGATCTTCTAGAGTGAGTAATATTTTATTATAACCTAAGAAACCATCCATGAGTGATAGTATCTCATGGTTGGCGGTGAGATCAACCAGTTGGTCAATGTTTGGTAGAGTAAAATCATCTTTGAGGCAAGCGAGGTTGAGGTCATGGAATTCGATGCAAATGCGGAGTCCCCCTATCTCTTTTGTGATAGGAAAAATGTTAGAAATCCATTAGGGATAATCAATAGGTATGATGAAGGAAACCAAGAGAAGGTGTTGAAGTTCTTCTTTGACAAGAAGGGTAATAGGAGGATGCATTTTCTGTAGCTTCTGTTTTATGGGTTTGGCATCAAGAATGATAACGATATTGTGGACCACAATGTTTGGTTCAATACCAGGCATATCAGCATAGGACTAAGCAAAAGTGTTGCTATGGTCCCAGAGGAAAGAGGTAAAATCTTCCTGTTTAGTAGCATCTCAAGACTGGCCTATCTTTAAAATGTGCGGGTCATCCTAAGTGTTAATATTGATTTCAATAGTCAATTCATTCAACATGGTTTACATCTCATAAGGTAACTACTAGTCAATATAAGAATATTCTGCACCAAGGTAGGTGAGGATAGACTCATCTTCCTAAAATTGAACGACATTAATATAAGGTGTATCTTCATCGATCATGTTAGGATACAGGAAGGGAAGAGAAGAGGGAACCTCACCATCACATTGATAAGTCAAAGGTCCCAAGGAAATTGTGTTTATGAAATTTTTTTAGGAGGAATAGATTCAGGATCTATGGACTCCGTGGGTGAAGGTGGTGACATTGGTGAAGAAGGTTTGTCTTCCTTGATGAGGTTGATGCGGACCTTCTTGGGAAATGGTGTGACGAATCCAATACTGCTATGAGCATTGTGTTTACAGGTGGTACATGAAATGATAGTATAGTGTCCTTGTTCATAAAAACCAAAGCCAAATCCTTTCCATACATAGTGATGAAGGAAAGTGTGGGTGAAGCAGTGGTTAGTAAGAGATTGGAGGTCAGATGAAAATGGTCATGTTTGGGATGGAGGTTCAGGTGAATAAGTGGAAGTATCAAGTCCCACATACATTAGGTTAGTACGAAGGTGGGTATGACCATAACGGAAAACCTCTCCCATGTAATAGTCATAACGAGGATGTTGACGTAGGTTTTCATGCTCTTACAGAATGAGGAATGTGTTAATGTTGTAGGGGTGGTACTCCCCCAGAGTGAGGTGTTTAAAAACACCTTCCAAGGGATCGATAGTCGATATGTGGGTAGCGTGGATAGATGAATCACTAGATGATTGGGTGGGAGGGGTATCGGGTTGTTGGACAGTAGATGGGTCAGTTGCAGAGGTTGCATCTGCAGTAGTAATATAAGAGTTAGATGTGGGAGAGGAGGTGGTAGCCTTGGTGGATGGGCTCATGGGGGAAGGAGAAGTGGGACTAATGGAAAATTCCTTGACTGGTACAAATACATCATTGGGTTGGTACAACATGTTATAAGTTTAGAATGGTGACAGGTCAGTGAGGATGGTATAGTTATGGCCTTCATGTTCAAATTTTACACAACGGTGTAAATTTGAAGGGACACAACCCATGACATGAATATAAGGTCTACTAAGCAATAGGTTATACTGTAACTCTCCCTCTAAGATGTATAATAGTTCTAGAAAAGTGCGAGGACCTACCCAAACATGGAGAATAATGGTGCCAAGGGTTGAGGTGATGGCGTCATTGAAGGAGCACAAAATAACTGGGTTATTATGCATATAATTGGAAGGAATGCACATTTGATTGTATGTGTGGGAGGATATTATGTTAATGCTATCACCACCATCAATCATGACGCATTGTATGTGTACGTTATTGATATAGACATAAATAAAAAGGGTAGGATCAGGATCATCTGACATAAGAGGTACAATCTCCTCATCATATAAAATGAGGGAAGAAAATTGATTAGTAGCTATGTAGGTAGAAGAAGGGGATGATTCGGTAAGTGAGGCTATGTGATGAGAGTCGATAATGGAGGCCACTAGTGTGGGGTCATTGGGTAAAAAGTCAATGGACTGCAAAACCTCTATAAGGGCTTGTCTATGAGATTCAGATGTTTGGACGAGATCATACAAAGACATATTTAGAGGGGATTGATGTAATTATTTTATCATTTCGCGATGGGTGTCCCCATTAGAGATAGGGTATTAAGGTCCTTGGATAGTGATTTTGGGTGTAGGTGTAAATGTTATAGTGGGCATGGGGTTCGTTGATGGGATAGTTACTTTTTCTTTTCCTTTGTCTTTCTAGGTGCGGGTGACAACTTGAACCATGTTAATCTAAGGGGAGGTGGTAAATGGAGAAGGTGTAGGATGAGTAGTGTAATGGCATGTTGGAAAAAATCCTAACGGTGGGGAAAATCCTTGTGAAGTGAGTTGGGCACACCAATGTTTGGGTGGTGATTTGGTGAATTATCTGATACATACCGTGTTGATCTCAAATTTTGGAGGTGGAAAAAAGGGTTGTGGGGGCAGAGATGTTAGTCATTGAAGAAGCAAGGGATGATGATGTGTGGTAATAGGTGAAGGTGAAACATGGTCCTCATCCAGAAGGTCATCATCGTCAAAGTTTTGTTCAGGAGGAAAAATTTGGAGAAGAACAATCTTTAGGGCCTTACAATTTTCCACATCATGTCATGGCACACGATGATAGGCAAAAATATTAGTTTCATCAAACCCTTTTGGTTTGGGTTTGAGAGGATCATAAGGTCAAAGCAGTGGTAATGCTATGATGAAATTCTTTAAGAGATTGGTTAAAATGTTGACGTAAGACCCTACTAACGGATCATAATGGGAAGTGAGTGTGGGTTTTTGTAAAGGTGTGGATGATCATGATGGAAAAAGATTTATAGGAGGGGGAATGGGTTGGTCCATTGTTGATTTTTTCTTAGGTTTTAATGGCATCTGTTTGGGTAAAGATGTGGTAGAAGAACTAGCACTGGAAGGTTTTTTTAGTTTAACTATCTTATTAGAGGGTAGTGGGTTCTTATCTTTGGGTTGTACCTTCTTCGGTAAAGGTGAAATGGGAGCACAAGATGCAGAAGGGAAAGAAGATAGTGGAATAGAATGGGTTATCCAAGGGGAAAACCAAGATACGGTGGAAGTGGGTGGTTGCAGTTGGGTGGACAGAATGGGTTAAAGTCGTATAGGTATAGTTGAGGGGATAATAACTAGTGGGGGTATAGGTGGAAAGAATTACATGGGTGAGGGTGAGAGTGTTTGGTGTTTGGGTGAATAAGGTGTAACAAAGGCTCGTGATGTAGTAGTAGGTTGTTTAAATTTTGACTAGCCTTGGGTAGGAGACTATTTGATCAAGGTTGATGGATGGGGTCCTAGGATGGATGGAAAGGGGGAATGTGACAAAGGTTTGGTGGGTGAGACTAGTGTATGTGTCCTAAAAGGTTGGGTATTATTTTTAGGCAGAGGGATAATGTTGGTGCAGGTTTGGGAAGACGTGGCTAAATCCAATTTGACAGGAGGGTGAGTAAGGCTAGATTTTGAAATGACACCCAAGGTAGTAAAGGGTCTAAATATGAGCGAGGAGATAGGTTTGGGTAGGTTTTCAGGTATTAGAATTGTTTTAGTTGTGGGTAGAGGTTTTGATGTAGGTAGAGATGATGAAGAAAAATCCATTTTAACAGGCAATGGTCGATTCTGATCTGGTTGCTAAGATTATCTTTGGGTAGATCGTGGAAGTATCCTTAAGAAACATTTGTATTTGGATCAAAAAGGGGAGTCGAAGATGTCCCCAGAGCATGAAATTATTAATGTAATCCAAGTGATCGACCAGTTGTTAAAATGGGACTACTAAAGAATATGATGGAGTTGGTTTGGTGGCAATCCCTGTAAATTATATCTACGAGACAAGGAACTAGCTAGCCTTGGACTCTGTAGGTAAAAGAGTTGAGATCATGTCAATGGGGTCCTAGGATGCTATGGAGAACTTCCCCCAATAGGTAGTGGCATGTCTGACGAGTCTCCCATTGATAGGAGAGATAATAAGTCAGGTGATGTAGACTTCTTCCTTGGTGGAGGAGAAGATGATGATGATTCTCTTGTGGATGAGAGATTTAAAACCATTGACTACTTGGTAGGTTGTGAGGTGGATGATGGAATGAAATCAGTAGAAAGTGTGGGTTCCTCTATGGGTGAAGGGATAGATGAAGGGGACTCCTCTAGGGGTGAAGGAGTGGATGAGGCATGCTCCTCTATGGGTAGAGGAGCTCGTGCTAGAATTTTCTCAATAGAAGAAATAAGTGGGATTTGAGTAACGGTTGGTATGATATCAAAAACCACATGGACTTCATGGACATTTTTTTTGCTAGGTGAAGGTTCACTATTTTGATTAAATGATAGTTTATGGTTAGGGAATGAATTTTTAAAGATGTGTAAATTTTTATTTACTGGTGCATTTTAGTTTTCCACGACGAGATTTCCATTATCTATCACCTCTTGTATAATGTTCTTAAAAGTTATGTAATTACCATCACTATGGCCTTTTAACGTGATGGTAATTATAGTAGTCATGTTATTTATACCATGTAGGAATAGGATGGGCAGGGTCGAAACCTATATGATATTTTATGGAAGTGTAATAGCTCCAACTTTAAGAAGCTTTTCCAAGACCGAATAATAGGGCTCTCGAATTGAAGTGTACTTCTGCTGCTCTCACCGGAGCTGAAAGGAATAGAAAGGGGAAAGATTGGATGAAGGTTGGGATTGATTAGAAGGATGAGGTGGACCCACCTTGAGGACTGCTGCACTGGTAGATACTTTCTCCTTTGAATAATTATTTTGAGGTTTTTAAGATGAAGAAAACTCGTTTGATTTGAATAGGGTGTTCTTGTTTTGTATTTGGATTTTATTTTCTTCAATGGTGCAGATTTCCATATTTCGTGCCATGGTGAATACTTCGTCAAAGGTTTGGAAGGTTTGTATTTGTAGATTTGGCAAGATATTTCTAGCACAAGCTCTAGTGAACAACTCAATAAGATCAGTTTGAGGTAGTTGGAATGTCAATTGGTTGATAAGACTCCGCCAACGGGAAACGAAATCTGCGATAGATTCGTCTTCATACTATCATGTCAAATAGAGGTCGGTCATGGTGACCTTCTTGACTAAATTGATCTAGAAGTGGTCCAGGAATTCTTGAGCCACTTGGTTGAAGTAGTAGATGGAATGTCTAGGTAAATTGTTGTACCAATCTAAGGCGGGGTCCTATTAGGGACATGAGAAATGTTTTGTAAGAGAAAAGCATCATCATGGGAAATTAGGTAACACCCATGCTTGAATGACTAAAAGTGTTGTTACAGGTCTTCTTTACTATTAAAATGGTTGAATTTAGGCATTTCCCAATTCACATGATACGGGTGAAAAGGAATGGATGGATGAATAGGCTCATTATATATTTTGTTGATCAAAGAATACTTATTATCTTGCTAATTCTAGGCTACATCATTGGTTCCATTGTCGGGACCTCTTTTTTAGTTGTTTTTAGGATGGTTCACAATGAATTCATATTAGTTAACTCTAGACAGTATTGAGGAATGGATACATGATCTAGAGGAAGAATATGCATGACAGTTCAACAATGGATCTGAGTTTAACACACACACTTGGGTAGAATAGAACGTGTATGACAGCTTATATGAGAGATTTTTGGCTATCTTTCCCATAGAAATATACGAGTGACCTACTTCTTATGTATCCCAGTGGAATTGGATATATCGTGCACTTGTCTGGACTAAGGAATAATTTCAGGCTCTCTATGATGCTGATATGATCTAGACTCATGTGGTGGATACGTGGTTTCATGGTTATACTCTAGAATATTCAATTTCAACGTACTCTTTCCTAGATGTAGATAAATTCAATTTTTTGCAGTATCTAAGAGGATCATATTTGCACAGTATTCCACTGGCAATCAAGATCTTAATGGTAACTTTAAACCTGGAGAGTAAACCGATGGCTAACTAAAATTCACAATGTGTGAGGGTAGGTGCAGGTTTGGTTTAAAGATGGTAAACCTAGTGGTAGAGAAATAGAGAGAGGAAAGGTGGCTTAAGTATATTGAGGAACGCAAGAGGGAGATTAAGAATCAGCATTCCATTGCAAAGAGTATGGCATGGAGGAGGGAGATGGCTCGTGAAGGACTTATAGCTCACATAGAAGACCTGGAGCCAGAGCATCAGGAACTCCCCCATCTTGGAAAGCAAGATAGAGATCCCTTCTCAGCCTCACACGCAAGTGTTCTAGCAGAGACTACTTGGGCTGCATGTGTGCATCTTAATCCACCTGGTGACCTAGCCTTTGTGCTTGGTTTTTCAATATCTAGTACAACAAGTAACCAACAAACTAACTTGGGAAGTAGGAAAGCAGGAGTAAAGTCAGGTATCAAGTACATCAATGGTAGGAAAGACGGGTTCAATTTCATTTAGAGGAGCATTCTTAGGTGCATCATCCATACAAAATTTTGGATTCACTTCTAGAAGTGGAACTACCTCATAGATTGTAGGGGTTCTTTATAGTACTACTATCAGAGCACATGGGAGTACATCTATAGGTCCTATTCCAACTACATGTGGTGGATTAGGAGGCCTAGGCGGTTCTACTTTTAGTGGATCTAGTGGTTTCGGAGGTAGAGGGAACACATGAGGTTCTAGATCAGGTGGCCAAGGTCTGTAACAACGACACAATATCTATATGGAGACGTCTCTTCATCTCCCAGAGTATAGAGGTATAGAGGATGCTGCTGAACATGTGCATATGTGTGAAATATTGTGGCCCGATAAAGGGATTACAACTGTTGAGTGAAAGGCAAGTCAATTCACCAATACATTAAAGGGGTACACACATAGTTTTTATAGGAAGTTTGACCTTGATCAAACCTGCGTGGATTATGCAGCATTGAGAGATGCTTTCTTAAAAGAGTTCCATATCCCTGAGTTTGAGCATAAGAGTACAAGTGCACTTAAAGATATCAAGAAAGGCACTACTAAGAGTGTACGTGAGTATGATGCTGATTTTAAGACACTTCAATCTAAGTTATCTTATGATATTCATGCTATCCAACATGCACAATGGTTCATTGGAGGATTATTTACAACTTTTAGAAAGGCATCATCACATAAGACATACACGGATCCGTGCAAAGAACTAGAAGAAACTTTACGTGTTGAGGTAGTTGGGAGCATTGAAATTGGTGTTAGCCCCTTTCTAGAGGCACAGATTATAGCTATGGCAAAGCAGTTAGAGAAGCTATTAGCAAATTCATCCCATGAAATGCGTTCAGGAATTTGGTGTACAAATTGTGAAGTGGAAGGTCACACCAAGGATAGTTTCCCTCATAGATCTATGCATTAATTACTATTGGATTTTGAGATTTTCCATTTGAATCATGATGTGAGTCACTGTCCTTTGTTACAACACTAAGGAATAATGTATCTTACTTTTTCAAGATTTTTAGGTCCACAACCCATGATACTGAGGATTTTCAGTTGATTGGTCAGATCCAAGATGCTATAGACATTGGAATATGACAAACAAGTATAATAGATAGTTCTAAGGGTAATAACGAGCACTAGGATCGGGATCATAATCAAATCCACTATGACAAGAATGAGGGGCGTTTTGAAGGAGGTCATGGAAGGGGACTTGGATATCATGGTGGATATGGAGGATGAGGCTGTGGTGGTGGAAGAGGAGATTTCCCTCATGGAACATGTTATACGTGTGGATCTCCTGACCACTATAGGGCGCGAATGTTCTCAGAATATTGCATGTTCTTTCTGTGGGAAGAACCATAGCTATGAAGAGTGCCAAGAATTATATGAGCATCTGAGTAAGAAGTATAAGCAAGAAAAAGAAAGGCACCTGGATGGTTAGAATCCAACACGCGGTAGAAGAGAAATGGATTCCTAAGATAATAGAAGGCCTTGAGGTATTGAGCATGAATATTACTATATGTGTTTAAAGTTGCGAGCGCAAGAGAGGTATTGCACCAAAAGCCTACGATTTACAAAGGAGGAGGTTTTATATGTGAGGGTACCCAGATCCTACTCATCAGAAGGAAGTTTACCAGGATACCATGGAAGTGCTAAGGAATCTTCATGGTGAGATACAGTACCTAAAGGATCATAAGAAAGTATCGGAGAAAGTCCAAACTGATATCGATGATCTGCAGGAGGTGTGCAAGATGTTGCGCTAGGAGAACATTATTCCACTATTGGGAAGTTGGTTGAAAGGAAACACTCTGAGCACAATTCTTGAGACCAAACGAAAGATTATGCATGCAAATATTCCCCCTGATAGCATTTACTATGAAAAATAAATTATTATAAATGCTATTGTGGATGGGTGGCTGTTGGTAAACATATTGATCGATACAGGTGCGGAAGTAAATGTGCTGACATTAGATGCATGGGTACAAATGGGGAGGCCTCCATTGCAGCCATCATCTAATGTGTTATTTATGGAAAACTAAGCTAAGGCCACACCCATAAGAGTTTTGAAATATGCATCTATAACTATACAAGGGGCCAATTTCATGGGGGATTTTGAGGTATTAGCACTTGCAGAAGTAGACAATTTAGTCTAGCCTTGCTTAGACGCCCTTGGTGTTATGCAAATAATGCTGACTTGAGATTCAATAAGGGGTATATCAGCTTTGAAAACAAGGAGGTAAAGGGTTGTGATACCTTTGATAGATGGGAAGTCTACACCCTATGTTGAGCCTTTAAGTGAGAAGGATTTAAACAGAGTCTATGTACGTGCTATTCAGGACCCGGAGGTCAATGAGCCATTAAAATAAGGCATTCTATAGTGGGAGTATTATCATTCTATTAGTGGTACTACGAGTATTACTTATGATAACTAGGCTCATGGTAAATATGAATTAGTTAGGCACGAGGTGAAAAGCGTGGTTGCATGTAAGAATGGATTTCGTTCAATTCAATGGATAGGTAGCATAGTAACTTTGTATACATGGACATAAGATATTCTTGCCTTTCTGAAGGCCATGGAAACACTATGGGTAGAACCAAGTTACAAGGAGAGATATGTTAGTATATACATTACGTAGAACAGCAACACGTTAGTGGGTAGTCCATAGAGATAATCTTATAAACTGGCAAGAAATTGGGATATCCTTGTCTACTAGGTTTATAAAGAATAATGCATCTACGAAAATATGCACTTATAATGGTGCTTTTCAACCTATTCAACATCACCTTCAGTAGTGTGAGAGACTCTAGACAACAGAACAAGAAGCATTACCACCTTCACTCTGGGTGTATAAATTTGATCCTATGCTACAAGGATGCACACGCACTTGGTATGTATATGCATAACTACATAGAGAAACTGGGAACTGGCAAGATTTGACTGCAGGTGTGATCTGGACATTTGACTACTTCTTGACTAAACCTTCTGTAGTAGAGGCACTAAAAAATTTCAAGCACTTAACTATAGGAGATAATGAAAAAGTAGAAGATCATATTAAGGAGTTATTCTATGAGACAGAGTTCAGAGCATGTTTTGAAAATGAATAAGAAATGGAATCCATACTACTTGAACGTGCTTGCCTTGAGAAAGAGAAAGGAAATATGGTTTGCATCGTGGATGATGAGGAAGTTGAGAACCTGGATATTGAACATTTACATAGGGTGTGTGAGGTCTTGGATAGTGCACACAAGTATGCACATGCCTATCATGAACCCATGAAGACAACGAAGGTGAATATAGATTCATAGGCTTAGCCTAAGGAGGGCATAATTGGAGATTATTGGTCAGACTTGGAGGTAGAAACAATCATCAAGTTATTTAGGGATTATTAGGACTTATTCCCTTGAGGATATCATGAAATTAAAGGCGTGCATGAATCACTTGGGGAAATGAAGATTAAACTTAAGGATGGTGCATGGCTAGTTAGAAAGAGACCTTACAGAATGAATCCTAATTTACATGAAAAGGTGAAAGAAGAAATTGATAAAATTTTAAAATATGGAATTATCAAGCCCCTTGATGAGTCAGAATGGGTTAGCCCAATGGTGATCAGTATCAAGAAGAATGGATAGATTTGGATATGTGTGGACTACATGGGAGCTGAATGTTGCATGCATCACAGATCCATTCCCTACACCATTCACTGAGGAAATACTAGGAGTTGCAGGGCATGAAATATATTCTTTCAGAGATGAATTTTTAGGGTATCATTAGGTTAGGACTTCTCAGAAGGATCAAGAAAAGAAAACATTTACTATTGAATGGGGAATTTTTTCCTATACTGTGATTCCCTTTGGATTGAAAAACGCACCTATTGTATTCTCGCGCATAGTTGTTCAAGAATTTAAGGATTTTATTCACAGATTCTTACAAGTCTACCTAGTTGATTGGACAGTATATTGGCTTGTGAAAGATCATTATGACAATCTACGCTTAATGTTTGGGTAAGTGCACCAAGTTGGGGGACAATTAAGTGGACATCAAATCCTGAATTTTACATTAAAAACAGCAAAACATCAAATTTAGTCTTCCGCGGACTTGAACCATGCCGAAAAGTAAAAAATATGTCATAAAAATGGTACCATTACGTAGGGGAGACTATTAACTTTGTAGAAATACTGATTTTAAAGTGAATAGAAGAGGATAAATATCATTTTATATTTTTTTACTAATAGTAGGTCTTTAAGACATTTTTTCCTGTGAATGTTTATGTCTACGTTTAAGACTGCAAATTTTTTTTTCACTTATCAGAATGTGATAAAAATTATACCATCCCAACTATGGTGAAATTATATACATGTTCAAAAAAAAAATTATTTGATTTCAATATTTTTTGATGAAGTTATGGCGGGCAAACGGAAAGTGCTCTGTTTTCTTTATGTTTTCATACAACTTTCACGGAAAAGATCATAAAAAATAAAATATTACTCAAAAAAATACAAAATAAAATCCATCCGAAGATAGATAGTGGCATATAACTTCTCACAAAAGGAAAAAAATATATATCAATTTTTGGTCATCCAAATTGTGGGCAAACGGACTATAATCTTATCGGCGTTTTTAAAAAAAAAATACCAAGTCATTGAATTTTGAGTGTTTAATATATCTAATCTTGTCCATTTTTTACAAAAATTAGTATTTTAGAAACTAGGTTCCGGATTCTATGATTCATATTAATATAATTTTGTCTAATTTTGAGTTTATGTATTGCTAATAATCCCTACAAGTTGATATTATGTTGTTATTTGCAATATGATGTCCACGGATGACCCTATATTTGTCCATCAACTTCCTGCACTTACCCGTTTGAAAGATGAAAACAATTAAGTATCTCTTTAAATATCAAGAATTACATATTTTCCATGCCATTTGGGATACTATTAGGACATATAATCTTCAAGGAGGGTTTTCTAGTTGATCCAAGCAAGGTTACAGTCATTTTTTGGCCTAGAAGCACCTATCAGCTAAAGTGAGGTGCACGGATTTTTAGGTCATACAAGATATTATAGAAAATTCATCAAAGGGTATGCCAGAATTGCTACACCCTTGGAATAATTACTGAAGGGGAAAGGTACATTTTATTGGGGAGAACCACAACAGCACTTGTTTGAGATATTAAAAGAGAAAATTACTACCGTGCCCATTCTGCACTTTCCCTCATGGGATAAACCATTTCATGTACATGTGGATGCTTCTAGTATGACCATTGGCACTGTGTTAGGATGACATTATTATAGATCATCCAATCTATTTTGATAGTAGGAAGCTGACTCCTGCTGAACGGAAATTATAAAACTAAAGAGCACGAAGGTTTGTCAATGATCTATGCATTGTATAAGTTTTGACAATAATTGTTAGCAAAACCATTTGTGTTTTATACAGATCATATGGTAATGAAATACTTGGTAAAAAAGCCCATATTACATGGGAACATATGTATATGGGTGCTCCTATTCAAAATATTTGACTTTACAATTGTGGTAAATCAAGGAAAAAACAATTCTAGACTAGACCATTTATCTAGAATCAATTTAGGATAGGATGCACAGACAATTAAAGAAACAATGCCAAATGCACAGTTATACATGTTACAATGCGTGCCCATGGAATTAGAGGACATTGTTTTCTTTCTACGAATAGGTATGGCACCAGAAGGAATGAAATAATTAGAAAAGAAGCATCTTGTTATGCACGCAACACAATTTATGTTAATCAATGTTGACATTTACAAGCTAGGAAGAGATGAAGTATTGCACCGTTTGTGTGTTAGAGCATGACCACAAGGATATCATGGAAGAAACTCATGGTGTTATTATAGGAGGCCATTATGTAGGTGATGTAAATGCCCAAAAGATCCTAATTTCTTGATTATGGTGGGAGAAACTGTATAAATACTGTAAATATTATTGTAAGGTGTGTGATCATTGTCAGCGTCTAGGAAAAACTAGGGAAAAGAGATGAGATGCCTTTGAGACCAATTATTAGTGCCAAACCATTTAATAAATGGGCCATTGATTTTTTAGGACCTATTTCGCCAGCTGCACGCAGGACTGGATCACGCTATATTATTTCTTGCACAGATTATCTCACGTGGTGGGAAGAAGCAACACCTATACAAGATTGTACAATAGCTAGGTTTATATGGTAGAATGTTCTTACAAGATTTGAATGCCCTTTAAGTTTGACAAGTGATAGAGGTACAAACTTTCTGAATGAGACAATCAGGATCCTATTAGATGAGTTTATGGTTGCACACCATAAAACTACAACTTACCATCCTCAGGAAAATGGAACTGCTGAGGCTTTCAACAAAATTTTGGGCCAGACTTTGAAAAAAATATGTCATGTTGGAAGAAAGGATTGCGATGAAAAAGTTTTAGCTGTGATTTGGGCATATAGAAAAGATTACAAGAGATTGAACAAGGCCACACCGTTTCAGTTGGTGTTTGGCGTGGAATTTTTTCTTCCTATAGAATTTATGTTACCTTCTTTATGCATTGTGCGCACTGGAGGTCTAGCTAATGCAAAAGCTTTAGAAGAATGTATCGAAAATATGATTCAACTGGATGAGTGTTAAGCCATAACACGATGGAGTCAGAAGAAGGAAAAGGCCAGGTGGAATGCATGTCATGATAGAAACATAAGGAATAAGAAGTTTGAGATTGGACAAATGGTACTTCTTTATGACTCAAAGTTCTTGCACCATCCAAGAAAGCTCAAAGTACATTGGTTGGGGCCGTATGTTATTACTTCTATACTTGAATCAGGTGCTTTCTAGTTAGAAGCACTTGATGGAACACGGCTACCCAGTTACTTTAACTGGATTAGGATGAAGCCCAAATATAAATAAGTCTTCTTGGTGTTTGTAATAGGGTAGTATTGCCATTTAGTTTAGGTTTTCACTCATGTATTTCCTTAATGTATTTTTTTTATTGTCATTATGATTTGTTAATTTAGTTTTTTTTTTGTAATAAGATTTCTTGCATGCCTAAAGCTAATTACTGGATGAAGAATTTTTATGCACAGAGGATTGCACATACTTTTAGTGTGGGGTGGTTATAGTTATCTAAGAAAAATACTATCAAATTTGAAAGGTGAAAGGAATAAGTTGCTACAGGTGTGCTTAAAATCACAAGAAGATTGTTTCTCAAAAGTGACCAAGTATGGAGATGAATGAAAGAACAATATAACGTGAGATAAGCAGAGGCCATGATAGCTACTAGGAGAAGGTATAGTGATAAGGTACTTAGGTGCAGGAGCACATGCTGAAGAGAAGTCTATGACCAGAGGGTAGGAATGCACACTAGAAGGTTATAGTTTGGCACAAAGATGTACCACACGGAATGAATGGATTTGGTCAATGAATGAGGGGATATTTGGTAGGTGAGGAGTAATAAATACATAAAAATTTGAAAAATTTAAATAAGGATGGGATGCAAATTCATTTTTACCATTGCGACTAAGAGTATTGAGAGAAGAGCCAATTGTGATGAGTCGAGTGATCAAGTTAAAGCATGAAGGGTGTGAAACCAAGAGTGACAACCAGATCTGTGTGACAAGAAGCTTACATCCCTAGTGGTGAAGGGTTTGAGTGTGTAGAGAGACAGAAAAAAGTTAGGTTACAAAGTTTCCACCTAGGGCATAATTTAATCAAGCTAGGGTTTTATTTGTAGAGTTACATGGTTGAAGACAAAACAATTGCAAGGTAGAAATGGCACTAAGGAAGGCATCTACAGCTGTGGTAAATGAAAAGAAGAAGGTAGTCATTGAGGAAGAAGAGATGGCACCTAAAAACCATTTTCCAGAGATGTAATACCCAGAAGGGGTCATCATCGGCCAAGAGTGGAATTCACCCATTAGAAAAAGTAAAGTGAGTTAATATAATCACAAGAATTTGGAGAACAAGAAGGAGCTCGATTCCTTTCTCATGGCTAGAACAAACAAGTGCACTACAGATGACATGCCAGTATATGACGATGCAGGTGAAAATATTTTAAATATAATTGGGGTCTACAAGTTATATGAGCTTCCGTATTTCAGGAAGTATGAACCCTTTTATCAGTGGCTCATGAGTAGAGTACACAAATACTTCTTCTACTTTGCAGGATGCAAAGTTAGAATTTCATCTATGCTAGTATCATCAGTTATAGGTCTGAAGGCCACAGGAGAATATATAAAAGGTGACCATACAAATAAATCCATGATTGCAAAGACCAAACAGGAGTTGGGATACCTGAAGGGTCCATGCGGAATGGACATAGATAAATTGAAGAACTATCCAATTGTACAAGTTGTAGCACACCTTGTTACAAGGTTAAATGATCAGGAGTGGTGGTTGTAGGTAAACACTATGTGGTTACATGTGGCACGTAAGATGTTAGAACGAACAATCTACAACATTACAAGGTATATTTCAGAGCAAATAGTCAAAGAACCATGCATAGGAGGGAAGATCAGCTTTGGGGCTGGTCTACTATCACTGGTCTTCATGGAGATTGGAGTACTAGATGGTCCAAAGGATAAAATATGGAAATACCCCATGGAGAACAAGTCCCCAGTTGAAATATTTAGCAAATACCTATGCAAGGGGACCATGATAGATGAAGTAAAACAAAGGGCGGAGAAGTGGTATGATAGGCTCCACGTGGAATTTGGGGAAGAGTGGCACATCCCAAAGGACCTACCAGAAATGGTAGGGAAACAAGTTTCGTTTGCTGGATATCAGCATTTCTGCATCACAAGATTTCCAATGAAAGATTTATTCTGGAGCCCTTGGTGCAAGTTACCTTATGCATTCACTACAAGGTATTTTCAAGAATCTGTTCATAGATTTACAGACACGTGCCGACTAATCTTAAATGAAGATAAGGTAGACTGTGACTACCATATATTGAGGAATAAGTATGTATATCCTGGCAGAAGCCCTTATATATAGAGAATCATTTCAGAGGTTCTGAATATCAAACCAATAAGTTTGGCTATAGCAGATGTGGGGGCAGCATTGGTGTATATCCAGATGAAGCTAAAAATGGAGAATAAAAAATATGTGGAAGGTGAGTTAGCACTTCCAACACCACCAAAGGGAAATAATATAGTGGAGAACATCCCAATGCCTAAGCTCATAGATCCAATTGAAGTGCAGGATGAGGAGGAGCACGAAGATAGTGGTGGTTTGGAGCATAGTGGCAGGAGACATCCTACAAGTCAGAGTGAAGTTGAGTGCATTGTTACACCACCTCAACCACAAGAAGGGGATGATGAGGAATTGAATGCATTCTAAGGGGATCACATGTTCAAATGAGTATTCAGGAGAACAAGGACCCAAGGTGCTACTCTACCTATTATGTGTAAATCACCTCGACTCTCCCCACAAAAGTGAGCGACCGCTTAGAGAAGGAGGAAGTTGAAGTTGAATGAGGAGGTAGAAGAGTTATATGAGAGCAAGCTTACATGTCCTACACTTACAAAGCACACAGAATAATAGGGTGAGGCATCAAAGGAGAAGGAAGATGAAGAGAAAATACTAGAGGAAATAACTGCAAAGGATATTTAGAACATAGAGACACAAGTCACAAATTTGGAGGCTAGAGTTCCTAAGAAGAAAAGGTCTATAAGGAAAAGTAGGGAGCACATTCCACCAACCATGGGGTATTCCATGGACACAGGAAAAATTGTCTGCACCCGATTCCAGAGCACGATCACATAGAAATATTTATTTGGATGGGAGTTGATAAATGAAGATATGGTGATTGTGCATACTATAAAACAACTATCATGGTCGATGCATACCCACATGGATGAGCCTAAATTTGATGTGTGCGAAGAGTCGTGTGTTTTGAGGTGACTGAAGAAGGAGCCTCAGGCTAGACACATGATAATAAAAACTATTGTCATGTCAGACGAGCAGGTCAGCAATGCATTGGTGAAAGTTTCTGTTGAGGTGGCTAGAAGAAACATGGACAAATCTGCCATAATCAAAGCACTGTGCTAAGAGTTAAAGATAAAGGACATAGAGATAGTACACATAACATAGGAAAGGGACTTCATACAGAAGAAGAATGAAGTGTTCACAAGCATTGCAAAGGAGTTTGGGGAAACTGTAATCAAATAAAGGCCACACTTGGAACCCAAGGTACCACATACGTTTCCTTTAGTGATACACTATGTGGGAAAGTTGGTGGACTTGGTGCTCGAAGATGACCCTCTACATATGCAAGTGCTAGAAAGACTAGAAAAATATGCCGAATGGGAGAAATCATCTATGATGTGAAAAATCACATCTTATGAAGGGCTATTGTAGGAATTACAAGAAATATTGAAGAAAGCAGACCATGATTTAAATATATGCATAGCTCCAGAGGCACTCATCAACATTAAGACATTGGAAGAGAATAATGATGTCTAGAAAGCAATGAAGGATGAGACATTGGGCTGCATAGAAAGGTTTTCAATGGTTAAAATGAAGCACGAGGCCCTGGAAATAGCACAAGAGCCGCATAAGACTCGGCTAGCAGAACTTGGAAAGATGATTGTGCAGAAGATGGACCTTTTGGAAGGAAGAATGACATACATGTCTAGTGTTGTGTTGGTTCTACAAAATGAGAAAGGAGAAATTGTGAGGGATGAGTTGGAATCCATTACTACGGACATCCCAGAGAAAGAAGAACAGGCACTCACTGAATGGAAGGTTTTGGAGGCTACAATAAAAGAGGAGTATTCAGAGTTGATACTACAAACTGATATAGAGAAGGCTACCTCATAACTACATAAGCAATTATTTATTTGTCCACATTATTTCATTATTATTCTTTCCTTCAAATTTTTGGAGATAACCCATTGTCGGGATGGCAATGAGATTAGTGTGGGGTAATGTTGATCAAAGAATACTTGTCTAAAATTGCATAAGGAGTACACACGGGATAGAAGGCCCAGAACCAAGTGCACGGAAGGAAAAGAAGGACCCACGCATGGAAGACAAGTTTAGATTTTAGGACTTAGCCAATTTTTGGCATGAGGTTCTATTTTTGGAAGATGGCATGCAGACCACATCAACGACATAGAGATGTGTGCACCATGCATTGTCTATATTTAGAGAAGTGGTTCAAAGCATTTATGCATGGATATAATCTATAAATAGAATTGATGCTTTAGTTAACTGCAATAGGACTATAGATAGCACACCTACATGTGTGGCTATGATTGTAAATGGCATGTGGCTATCAATAACATGCGACCTATTTCTAGAATAGTTAAGCGGTGAAGGGAAAGTCCGCACCCTATATATATGATGTTAGGTGTATAGTAGAGGTATGTATCACAGAGAGTGGTGTATGTATGATTCTGGATGTATGAATGTGTGTATCAGTTCCATACGTGCATTGATGTAGATTGACAATACTGTAAGGAGCTTCTATATTTATTAATAGATGGAAGAAATTGGCTGAATCTAAGTATCATTCTACGTAATTGAGTAGTACATGTTATTAATTCGATCATGATTACTGTTTAAGATTGTTCTTTGATAGATCTGAGGATAGCATGCATTTTACAATGATGGATTAGTTATGAATCTATATGTTTCTTCTTTCATCATGTTAACATCTTGTTACAACAACCCTAAAGAGGAACCTGGTACCTTTACATGCTTCAGGTGAGCACTTAGTCTAGGCTAAGTGATGTGACAACACGACTAGGGTGTTATCTTGACAATTCTAGGTTACATCATATTTCGTCATAGGTCAAGGAGTTATGGGAGCAGGAAACTGATGCTTCTAATGTTTGCATCTTTTCCATCATCATCCTAATGAGTTCATTGGTGGGTTGTGAGGAATGGGTGCCTCGCACAGTAAAGGGAGGTTTATGATGGGTCTATGATGTAGATGGAATCCCAGTACATGAGGGCACAAAATATGAAAATTACGAAGGGGGTATAGATACAGGTGGAATGTACATTGAATAAGCCACAAATGATATTGGGGGCTCGTGGTGATGTGTGTAAATAGGTGGGGTGGTCGCACAAACTCTTGTGGTAATGGGTGGTAGAGACTGAGGGATAAAAAGAACCAGATTTTGGAAAGGGGTGTGGGTTTTTGACATCATAGGTTGTTTTGATGCCACTGGTACATACGAGGAAAAGGGGGTGGGTGGGGCTATGCTCAAGGAAGGCGGTGAAGGAATGATTGATTTCATGGGTGTAATGGACGTAGTTCAGGCGACAGTTATGGTAGAGGTGGAACCTAACTAAGAGACCATAGGGGGTGATGTGGATGAGGGAAGTGAAAAACTAGTGGTAGCTGACATGGAAGTGGGTGTGAGGGCAGGAGGGATAGATACGGGCATGCTGTATATTAACTATACTGAGGAGTCCCAGGTATATGAGTGGGTGAGATAGTATTGTAGGGCCACAAGATTTTGATCAAGGAGTCTTGTGAACTCCTCATCTCCGGTAGCAATGGGGATAAGCTAAGTTGGATCCATAGGTGACAGGATGGACGATGGTGATGGACTAATTAGGAGTGGCTGATGGCTAGCATTAAATAAAAGGGAGTTAATTTGGCTGTGATTCAACACCATGTGAATTAGGGATGACCTGGTAAGACTGTATTCTGTAAATGACACAAAAAATAGCAGAAGTAGAGAAGGATAAAGTCTGGGGGGTAAATCTAGTCAGTGATTTGATTAAAAATCAAACACACAAACTGACGATGGTCAGTATGACTAATGATGATTACAAGTAAACTGAAAATGCCTATGATAACTGATACCGGTCATTGTGGAAAGTACCAATTTCAAAAAATGAAACAAAATTGCTGAATATGAACTAGGAAAACTATATCTCTCAGAGATATCAGAATGGTAGGTGATATGATGGTTTCTTAAGGACCAAAAGTAGAAAGGAATAGGTGATGAAGGTTGTTTAAGGTAAAATAACCAAAATAGCCAAAATTTGACACTGGTTAGGTAAACCGATGATGGTCAGATGTAAACCGACAATGGTCACTAGACCGACACCAGTTACTGTGAAATAAGAATAAATGAGGAAAAATGGATGTTTGTGAATTAAAAATAGATAAAGGATCAACCCAGATGTATGAGAATGACTAGATAAGGTCTTGACAAACTCAAAAATAACTATAATACTCCAGCTATGATGGGGAGTGCAAAAGGAAGAATAAAAATGAAGAATCGTAATGCACACCTCAAAACGTAAGTCGATAACAAAGCTAAGAAAAACATGTAATCCTAAAATTTAATTTATGTTTGTTTTAGCTTATGCTATTAAGATTGACTTATGAATTTAGAACAATTTTTTTGGTTGGGAAGGCATCCTACAAAGAAGGATATTTAAAGGTGAGGTTTCAGGTTATATTATGGTGGGGGTCCTTTCTCTGAGTTATGAATAGATAGAGAAACTAGCTAGGTGCCTATTGTCAATCCTCTGATCATGTGATCATTGAAAACTTCTTCTAGGTGGGATTTTGTTTAAGAAGATGTGTATATTCAAATTTTTGTAGTTTGGGAAAAGAGAGAGAAGAGGGAAATGTACTTTCTACAATTCAATTGTGTCAACCATCAGCTGGGCATGGCTTCTAGCATATAAGTCACCCTCATTTTTAAATGTGACCTAAATAATGCAGCATACAAGGATGAAATACAACAATATTTTAATTCCAAATCCACAAATTATATTCGATGAGAGCAATAATGAATAGGCAAGAATATGTCTTTCACTAATGCAATACAAAATAAAAAGAGAAGTGTTCTTTTTTTAAACCAAACTATAAGTGTCACTGAGACAGATAGGAAAAGAATAATTTTTCCAAGGGAGAAGATTTAATGTGAAATATCTTTCTAAAAGAAATAAACACAAAATGATTCCCTAAGAATAAACAATGTAAAGAACCCAAATGGGTCCCACCGGGCATCCCAAAATGTTTTGTCGAATAGTGTGCGTACATAAGACCAAAATAAATCAGGTAAGGGTAAGGAGGAATACCTGTGAATGAAGGTGGAAGGTAGAGTGTGCACATTTTGATTTCTTGATCCAATGCTGTGTGTGAGAAATTTCTTTTTGCTAGGAGGAACTACCTGAAAATATAAACAAGACCATAAAAGGAGTGTTAAACAATATATGTCAGTGGATTGCCTAACGTATGCTAGATTCAGGAAGTGTGCTACTTCCTAGATGGATGTCAATCCACTGTTTAAAATAACTCAATGCAAGAAAAAATATAAACCAACAATATCTTGTTGTAGTTTATATGATTTAGGTATCTCATTCAAGTACAATAAACAAATCTAATCTAACAAGATAGGTTATGATCAAATCTAGGAGTCAGATAGGTAAATAAAGTGGTGGGGACAGGTCAGGGTCAATCTTTTGGTGATTTGGGTTGTTTAGGTGAAAGGTATGAGGTTGCTATTATAGGAAGGTTTTCCAGACATAGAGACCGACGTCAATATGGTATGACCAATTCCAGTTGAGGGGAAACCGACGATGGTTCGGGTTAACCAACATTGGTAGGGTAGAGCTGATGAAAACTTAGTGAATGTGGATTTTGGTGATTCTTTGAGATTTCCCAGAGAATGAACACATAATGGGGACGTAGATGGCAATGCTATGGATAGTTAGAGGTGTCTAGAGTCATGTATGGGGGGTTAAAAGGTTGTATGTGATTAGATGGAGGGATTTGCAGGAGGGTGCGAGATGATGGGATGTAAGGGGGATTTTAACCCTCAAACAAACATGGAGAAACTCATCTAAATAAATATGGGAGGGTCCAGATCTAAAGGTAATTACTGGTGTTTACAAACCTAGTTATTGGATGGAGGTGATGGTTGATTCATGTAACCGGTGATTGGTGCCATAATTTTTCTTCCTAGAATGTTACTGTGAATTCTTGCCTTTCAGATCAGTGCTTGGTTGATGGTTCATGGTGTCTGGATGTGCAGGAGTGCTCTGGTGTATGCTTACATACCGATATCTCTTCTCCAAGACTTGAATAATTATTCCAACCTCTCATAAAAGGTTACCAAAATGAATATATGGTAATATATGATGGTTTAGGGTGACCAACGTTGATTTAGGGTTGATCGGAGTTAGTTAAGGTGGGGAAATCCTAGGTTTACTAAAAATGGCAGATCTTCATAATATTTTTGGCTAGCTCTGATTATTCTCAGGGATCAAAACTAAATTTTTGTGCTCAGATAAGTGGGAATGTTTTTTAGAGGAAGAATAAGCTTGTGATTTTAGGGTTGAACTAAATCTTAGTTAATTAAGGTAGGTAGGACTAAGTCTTAGTTAAAAGGAAACATGCTAAGAATAGGTCTATGATGAAGTGTTTAGGTGATGTGGTGTAGTGAGGTGTCTAGGTGAGGTGGAAATTAGTTTAATTAAGGTAATTAAATAATGAATATTGTGAGAAAGGGCATTAATTTAATCATGGGTAATTAAATTAATATACATGTGGGGAAAAAGGGAAGTGTTCCCCAAATTTGATGTCTACACTTGATTTGATCTCAGACCCTTTCTAGCATTCTCTCTATAATTCCTTAAATTTTCACACACTTCTTCATCTCTTATTCTATGCCTTCATACCTATTACAATTTCTCTCCTGGGTGGCACCTTTTTCCCTCTTACAACTAGTGCAAATTTCAATTCAAACAAACACTTTATACTCTTCTCATCTCTCAAACATAAATAAGGTCTGTCATAAACCTTTAGTTTGAAAAATAAATCTTCAAAACACTGTAATAAATTCATTAAAAAAATTATATGGGCCCATGTAGGTTTTTCATGCCCAAATTCAGTAGCCTAGCTCAAAAAACCTCAAAACCCTATCACCTGGATGAGATAAAACCAAAAACACCATAACCATGATTATTCAAGATCTAAAATTCATCACACATGTCAAATATAACATAAAAACACCATACATGGTCATTACCTAGATCACACCAATCAAATTTATCATAACTAACTCAAGAAGGCTTGTATCCTTCACAAAACAGTTATTTCCATGACCATGTTTTCACCATTGGGCATCAGGACCACTCAAGAACAACTCAAATATGGAATTTAATCACTAATTTTAATCCTCTAAACATTTATATCACATCCATGTATGTTAGAGTGTTTCGCTCGGAATTTTTTGGCTTCTGGGAATAGAGTTTCTTCTATCCTTTCATTCCTTTTAGAAACAGATAAGGGTTAGGGCTAGGAGGAATACCTGTTGAATGTCGAGATGGTGTGCGCGTACCGTAGAGAAAGATCAGGCTGACTGCGAAGAACTCCTTTTTGTCTTGGAAGGACTACCTGTGAATAAGAACACAAGACCACAAGATTTTGATTAGACAATAAATGAGGAAACTGTCTTGGGCCCAGGAAATATAAAACTTTCTTTCGAAGGTGGTCAGTTTCCCTGCTAATATGAATTAACACCAAAGACTGTAAAATATCAATTAATTTGCTTTGTTGAAACAGGTAGGGGAAAGGCTGATTTCTGGTTTTGAACCACAATAACCGATGCCAGTTACTGATAACCGCTATCGGTAGGGTCTAGGATCTGTGGGTTAGTTGTGTTGTGGGGTGGTTGTTGTTGTAGGGTAGCTGTGTTGTTTGTAAGGCTAGTATATGGGTGATATTAGGTAATGAGGTGATGAGAAGTAAATGAAGGATAGTTAGATGCAATATGTTGTCGGGTAGCGGATCTGGGAATGGATTGTGTGAGGATTGTGATTCAAAAGTCTAAGAAGTATTATTAAAAGGACATGCAAGATGTAACTTACTGGTTATTGACGAAGATGCAGGTCCAAGAAATCTGATGACAAAGGCAGAACTGAGGTAGGATGGCCTGACACACAGAAGATAAGATATCTCCCTCCCGATGATCAGCTGAGTATCACAGGGCTCTGGTATCCAGTTGCAGCCTTGGGCTTGATCTCCTTTGGTGCAAACTCTTCTTGTCTCTTCACTTGTCTCTGCTCAGCCAAGTAAAGATCAGGATTCTCTTGATCACTCCTGATGCTCTCTCTCTATCCAAAAATCCTTCGACCTTTGTTTCTGGTTAAGGGAGCCTATTTACACAGAACCGATGGCGGTTTCGTAACCGACGGCGGTCGAGTAGGAACCGGTATCGGTAAGGAAAAAGTAGGCTATTTTTGGTAAAATATCCCACTTTCCCTGCTTTTCTCCCGAGAGATTAGTTGCGGGCTTGGTCAAGTGACTAGAAGGTCGGTTATGGGTGTGAGAAAGGGGTCATTAGTCATGGGTGTAGGTGTGGACCAAGTTATAGGTCTTAATTAGGTTAGTTTAGGGTTAGGACTAGGTCATGATGAGGTGGCAAAATGAGGTGGCAAGTAAGGTGATGTGGATTTATCAATTACAAGGTAATTAATAAATAATTGTGTAAGGTTTAGGTGATGAGGTTAGGTTTTGAAATGAGATGCGGGTCACAAGGGGTCGTAAGACATAAATTTGGTGTCTACATTAGCCCCTTATTTTCGTGTAGCTTGTTTTGTAAAGTTGCATAGACAATAATATGAAGTGGTTTCTCCTGTTAAGGGTATAGGTAATCCCCCTCAAATATATCACAGATTGAGAGAACTTGAAATCAAGGATAGGGTTGATAAAGGTTACATGGTGGTCCAAGGAAGCAGACGCACGTTGAAATGCAATAGTGCGACTAGGGTACATGATTTGACGAGCAAACTAGCAAATGCATAGGCAAAGGTCGATAGTTTATCCAAACAAGGGTGATATAATCCTGGTATCCAAGGCATAGGAAGTAGCTCTAGGGTATATAACAGGTAAGGTACAGGAACGTTTAGGCCTGTTCGGCAGTACCAAATGGTTGGTTTGGTTGAGATAAACGTCACGGTCTAGGTCTAGGCAAAGTTGGTTGACAGGATCAAGTCAGGGACCCTAATCATGCTAAAACATGAACAGGTGAGCTCGATGGAACAAAAAGCTACATGATGGGTGGATAAAAGTGTATGTTGTTGATGTTGGGTAAGGTATTGAAGTGATACGGCTGTGGGTCGGGCCAAGTTGTTGGGTTACGGCCTTGGGTCGGGCCGGATGGGTAGGGTGAGGCTTTGGGTCGGGCCGGATAGGTAGGTTGAGGCCTTGGGTCGGGCCGGATGGTTAGGGTGAGGCCTTGGGTCAGGCCGGATAGGTAGGTTGAGGCCTTGGGTCGGGCCAAGTTGTTGGGTTGCGGCCTTGGGTCGGGCCAAATGGTTAGGGTGAGGCCTTGGATCAGGCCGGATAGGTAGGTTGAGGCCTTGGGTCAGGCCAAGTTGTTGGGTTGCAGCCTTGGGTCGGGCCAAATGGTTAGGGTGAGGCCTTGGGTCGGGCCGGATAGGTAGGTTGAGGCCTTGGGTCGGGCCAAATGGTTAGGGTGAGGCCTTGGGTTGGGCTGGATAGGGTGAACAAATGGTGTTCAGCAAAGGTGGATATACGCAATGTTGGGAGAAAGGGTGATTAGTAAATAGGGGCAGAAAGTTGGGTGAATAAAGACAAAACTGATATCGGTTAGCTATGACCGGTACCGGTTAGGTAACCGATGCCGGTTCCTTAGGGCACGATTTGACCGGTGTCGGTTCTATGTTAAAAACCTATGAAAAGAAAAATACGGCCTGTCATTGTCACATTTCTAATTTGAAAACCAATTTGGGGGTGTCTGAGGTGGAATAGTGATATTGGTGCATTTTTTGGCTGAGGTGGCACTAGTTGAGTGGAGAAGTGAGTTGATTGGTGGGCACGAGTGAGTAGCAGGCAGCAGTTTGATTGGTAGAGGACCCAGGAAAGCAGAGTTTGAGCCATGGCATAGCCAGGAGGAGTAGGAGGTGCTGGACCAGCTAGACCACCACCACCTATCCCACCACGACGACGTGTCGTCGTACCGGTAGGTTCGAAACCCTTCATTATGTGAATTTAATGGTATTATGATGTATTTGGGATTCGGGTAGGAATCTTAGATTTGGAGAAAATAATGAATAAATGGAAGTTATATGAAAAGAGGAAAGGGTAGATAGGCTAAATAGGCCAAGGCGGTTGGGTGGGTAGGTTTTTAGGGTGTTTGGGTGGGTATGTAGGGGAGAAATAGGAAAAAAAATGAATTGGGTAGCCGCGCGGGTTCGGGTCGGTAATTTTTTATAGCGACCGATGTCGGTCACTAAGCGACCGACATCGGTCCAGAAAATCTAGGGGCAGGGTTGATCAGTGGTGACCGGTGTCGGTCAGTAGTTGACCAGTGTCGGTGGAGAGGGGACCGGGGTCGGTTATGGGTGACTGGTACCGGTTCATAGTGATTTGTAGTTATTTTGGTTGGTTTGGGTTATGTTTTGGTGTTGAATTGTTGGTTGTGGTTTAGGTGTTGTGAGTATGGTTTTGGGATGGGGTAGGGGTGTTTTGGTATGATTTAAGTTGTGTCGATTGTTGGATTTGGTTGTTTGGGTATCGTTTCAGTTTCGTGGGTAGTATGATGTGGGTTGTTTGTTTGGGTGTGAAGAGGGAGGGGGATATTGTAGAAGATAGGTGGGTAGAGGGGGTGTGTTAGAGAGTCAGGGTGTGGTCGGGGGGATAAAAGGGGGTATAGAGGGTAAAATAGATGTTGTGATAAAGAGTAGGGCTAATGTAATGGGTTGGTTTTGCAGGCACGTCAACAGCTGACGATGCAGGACAGGATGCCCCCACTGTTGAGCCGGATGCGACCACATGTGTCCGCAGCACACTGGGCTATCATGCGTGAGGTGGGACTCGGCGGAGTCCAGCGATACAGAGTGATCGACAGAGATCATAGTTTGATGGTTACCCTCATCGAGAGATGGGAATCCGGCGACCAATGTGTTTCATCTCCCGACTGGAGAGATGACCATCACATTGGAGGATGTGTATCGCATCCTTCGATTACCTATCGATGGAGAGGTAGTATTTCAAGTGGATGCAGAGACAGCCATGGACAGCATCCTACAGGTTTTTGGGGATGCAGCCGCGCTATTGACATATCACAGTGTGAGTATTGGGTATGGGGATATGTACCGTGTGCACCGACATGAGACACGGCTTGCCGTGTTGATGATGATCGGGATCACCTGCTTCACCCTCCCAGACTCAGAGGGGAGGCCGCTTTCCACGGGCGCTGATGGGGGTGCTACATGAGATGGTGGAGGAGCACACATGTTATGCTTGGGCACCAGTATACCTGGTGCAGTTATATAGAGAGTTGTGGGGCTATCGCCAGATGAGGTGATTTGGGATTTGTTCGACATTTTTGCCTCACTGTTTGGCATATGAGCACATCATATGCATTAGACCAGTAGGATTACCCCAGTAGCCAGGGCCACAGGTCATAAATAGATACGGCTTTTAGAGTTGGTTGGGGGTCATGGGCCAGCCACGAGCAGTGCTTGCAGGGTGGGATGTCACTTATTACAGGCATTTATTAGAGGGCCTGACAGCGGAAGATATTGTATGGAGACCGTATAGAGGTCATCACCCCCGTGGAGGAGCTCGAGGATAGTTGCAGTGGATCCAGTACACATTCTGGATAGCGGGACGGAGGCCGGGAGAGTATGAGAGGATACCCCTGGAGAGGGTATGCAAGCAGATGGGGCTACGACAGGATGAGCCCCCTCGCTTCCCTCAGTACCGGAGGGATGATGTAGAGGCCCCACTACCTGCACCACAGCCCGTGGATCCAGATTGGGTTGCTGAGAGGCCGGCAGATGACACTGTAGATGATGCTAGTTGTACGGGAGCATATATGGTTTGGTGGGCTGATCAGAGAGCAGCGAGGGTAGCACAGCCAGCACAACCAGACTTGGCAGCGGTGATAGCAGAACGAGATCAGCTCAGGGGTCAGGTGTAGCTATTACAGGGGCAGGTGGCTGCTGCACAGGCACAGATAGGTGTCTTACAGGGGCAGCTAGCCCAGGCTCAGGTACAGGCACATGCAGCACCACCAGCAGCAGCACAGCCACAGCCCCAGGCACAGGTACAGGTACAGGCAGCACCACCAGCAGCGGCACAGGTACCACCCCAGCCACAGGCACCACCAGCGGCACCAGCATAGGCACAAGGGGCACTGGTAGTAGGAGTTAGGGGACCAGCCCCAGCAGCGATGGTGGCGCGGGATAGGTATATGGAGGTGAGAGCGGAGGCCCTGGTACTATCAGGATGTTCTTGATGGTACCGGAGCTAAGTATCAGCCATATGCAGCCTATAGAGCAGAGACCTCTCATAGTCAGAGATCGCAGGGAAGTGCAGCCACAGCCGGTGTGTCTGTTACAGGCAGGAGGTGAGAGGCACCACAGGGACCAGTAGGGAGAGGTGCTGAGGGTGGTGGGGAGAGCTGAGGGATCCCGACATTGTTTTTGTATTTGTATATTGGATATGGGCACCGGTCTGCGAACCGGTTATGTTTATAGAGGCCTGCGTGCCTATATATTATGTATTCATTGATTCATTCATTCATTTATTGTATACTGGCCTGTGAGCCGAGTATGAGTTGTATAGTTGATACCGGTCTACGAGCCGAGTATTTTTTTTGATATGAGAGATTGGCCTGCGAGCCGTGTTGAGGTTTTTGATGGTTATTGCGGCCTGCATGCTGGCTTTGTTGGATTATGAGATCACAGAGGCCCCGATGCAGGGCACATTATATAGTTGAAACCTTGTGTGTGTGTGTGTCTATATATATACTATATATATTATATATATATATATATATAATAGATATGATGTTTTTGATCCACATGCTGTGTTTAAAAATGCGTTAAATGTTTTGTCGATGGTTTGTGATATTTGATGTATGATGAGTTAGATTTACATGGTGTTATATATTAATGATGTTGATGTCTTTTGTTGATGGGATGTATGTAGATATAAATGATGAGTTTAATTGACATGTTGTATTATAAAATGTTGTATGTTTTGTCGCTGATTTTATGAAATGTATGTATATAGCTGTTAAGTTGGATCCAAATGGTATATAGATTAATGGTTTTTGATATCGTTTGTTGATGATTTGTTTGTTTTGGTAATGTAGATAGATGATATGGATGAAATCGTAATGAGATGTGGATTTGATGAAAATATTATAGCTATCGGTGTTGGTATGCAGGAAAAAGAGGCGGGCGCCTCCAAAAATTAAATAAAAAATAAAGAAAAGGACTATGTTTTGAAAAAGGTGGGTATGTGACCAACGTCGGTTAGCTAACCGATTTCGGTATAGTATAGACCGATATCGGTTAGGTAACCGATACCGGTTATTCCAAAATGAGATTTTTCTAAAAATAGAAAAGCGTAGGTGGCAACTGAAGTTCTTATTTTTAGAGCCATGCAAGAGGTTAAATACACGAACGTGACGCTTCTTGATGACTAAGACAGGGAATTGCATGAGAGATTTGAGTGGTAAGGAGAAAAGAGACAGGGAAAGTGAATGTGATCTGAGATTCAGATGGCAGAAAGGTAAATTTGAAAAGGGTGGTGATCATGGCAGAATGAGGAGAAGCATCCAGCAGGTAGGGACGAGAGGGAAGACAAGTGCCACCTCAAGCTGCTGCAACCCAAGAGGTAAATGTTTTGGTTGTGAGTTGATTTTTGCATGTTTTGTGAATAGGATGGGGTTAATTAAGTGGGTAGATATGAGAAAGAAAACATGATAGCAAGGGTTATAGATGAGGTGAGTGTGACGGGCTAGGTAATCAGGGGTTTCAGGTATGTCTGTATGTACAGAGAGGGATAAACGCTCAAATTATTGTCGTAGGTGGTGTGTGTAGGCAGGCTGTATGAAGGTAACAGTGACCGATAGCGGTTAGAGATAACCGGTATCGGTTACTGAACCGGTACCGGTTAGCTATAAACGATACCGGTTGCTGCAGGAATTTCCAGAATGTGAGAAAAAACCCTTGATGGATTGAATGGTTGTTTGTTGTTTTGACGTATGCAGGCAGAGGCAGAGTTGAGGATGAATGATAGTGTGCCAGCGCTGTTGTCACGAATCCGAGCGGATGTAACACCAGTTGAATGGACATTGATAAATCGTTTGGGGTTAAGTGGAATCCGCTATTATTCACGAATTGCACGTAACCATGCTATGTTGCAGGTGTTGATTGAGAGATGGAATCCTGAGAGAATACCTTCTATCTGCCAACAGGGGAGATTGACAGTAATATTGGAAGATGTGTTCGCTATTTTGAGACTCCCTATTACAGGAAAACCAGTATATCAGGCATTACCTAGCGCGGCGCGGGGAGCGATAACAGCAGTATTTGGTCCATACGCACGAGATTTGACACAGCGAGGTTTGACATTCACATATGGGATAATGTATGTAGCACACCCTGGAGGGAGACAAGGTTAGCAGTGATATTAATGATAGCGGTAGGGTATTATGCATTACCGAGGGTCGATGGGGGACGATTTCCAAAGGCATTGATGTATGTTATTTGGGAGATGATAGAAAGGAACAGTGACTTTTGCATGGGCACCTGCCATATTTGGCGGGAGCTATACAGGGGTTATGGGCTTGTAGGTGAAATCACAGGACGACACTGGATTGTTCATACTTATTACACTATTGGGCCTATGAGCACATTGTTTGTGTGCGACCAATTGGCCGAACCCATCAGTCAGGAGAGACCGGAGTACAGAGGTTGGGATTCAGATGATGGTCCAGTCAGAACAAGAGGCAAGATCCCATGTTCATGACGGGGTGACATTGATATTAACAGGCAGGTATGCGAGAAGGGTGACGATGCGGATATCTGTTGGAAGCCTTACGGGAACTATATGGTTAAAACAGAGAACATAAGTTGAAAGAGTAGGGTGTTGAGCGATTGAGTGGATCGCAGGGCAAAGCCAGGATGAGTATGAGAGGATTCCCTAGATCATGTGTGGTGACAATTTTGGATTTGTGCAGAGATAATTCCCCTGGCTTTATAGACCATATATGAGGGATCGATGCGAGGCAGCATTCTCACCTCCCCGGCCAACACCTCCAGAAGGCCAGAGGAGATAGCAACCGATCACAGGGTAATGATGTAGGAACGACAAGAGGCTATAGTTATGGTGGGTAGCAGAGCTGCGAGGTGTACGTGATCGCCCTGACATAGCTGTGATTACAGCGGAGAGAGTAATCGTCTGCAGAGCTTTAGTTCCAATGAGCTCCAACGTAGATCGAATGAGAAACAAGAGATTGTTAGGGGGTGGCAGAGTCACGGGTGGAGAGACTAGAGGCTGGATTCCTCCATGCGAGATGGGCGTATTCATATGTACAGGAGAGATTGGCATATCAGTGGGCGGTACCAATAGCCGTGGTACCTTTGAGGACAGAGAGGCCTGGCAAAAGGCAGTCGACAATCACGATCATCACCTGGTTCGGGATGAGGCGTGAGGGTCTAAATAAATGTTAGCAAGGTATAAGAATAAATAAGGATGCCGACCTGCGTGTCGATGATAGAGAAGATGTATTTGTTTAACATCTAATAAGACCTGAATATGTATGTTGATTGAGTTATGATAATAATAAGAATGTTTGTGTTTTGACTTTGGTGTTTTGAAAAAGGAAAAGAGGAATGTGATTTAAATAGAAATACACAAAAATATTTATATTTACCACACATGATAGGTTATGATAGGGGATGGTCGAGCTAACCTTGGGAGACCCCATGTCTCCGAATTGCTGCCTACATAGCCATTGCACAAAGCAAGGAGGGGCCTCAGACCAATTGTAGTTCTCCCTTAGGACCAGGGAGAGGGTGAATTTAGGCAATTTGGTACGGTTTAGGCAATTGGTTGGTTGGTAAAAATATTGATATTAATATTGGTAAGGTAAGGTTGTTGGTGTTGGTAATGAATTGGTGATGTTGTAAAGGTATAAGGGAAGTGAAAGTTAGCCTACCCAAGTAGAAGGGAACCATGTCCTGATTAATATCAACACACCAATCCTAGATGCGAGGGTAAAGAGGAAAGAGTGCTCCATAGGTTGAAAAGAGCTAAACAAACCACACAACGCAGAACGAGCTTGAAGCCCTAGGTACCGTGCATAGACGAGAAGTCAATAGGTGAAAAGAGTTGTATGATCACAATATATCGAGTGTACGTTACGTCCCTGAGTTGAAACAAATGGTGAGGTAAGGTGGATGATATAACTGAGGTACAGAGAACTTGTTACAAAGCGAAGTGTTCTGACGAAAGAGAACCTACCCTAAATAGACAAGTCCATGACTCAAAATTCTTTTGAATGAGCTTTTATTTTACTGAATATAGACTGATCGATGTGGGAAGTCTACAAGGGATATTATTATACTAAATTCTTGACGGTCTTCACAAAGCTGATAATGCGAGAGAGCTCTGATAAAAGGCTAAACTGTGTATAGCTTTCCTTCGAGGGAGCAGTCTATTTATAGTAGCGAGATATGATTTTAGTGCATAGCTTGTCCTCAAGGGGAGTAGTCTATGATAATATATAGCACAATAGTTTGGCATATAGCTTGTCCTTCGAGGGCAATCTATATAATAGGTAAGATAGCTAGAATGTCCTTTTACGTGAAAGCTCTAGTTTTTGTGGAAAGTATTGACATCGAAAATCCATAAGAATACGGCTTAGTTTTAATACTTTGAAGTCAATGAACTAGACTAAAAAGGGAGGCATTGCTGAGGTGAAGTGAAGAATCAAACTATGTGAGCTTGATTTTATTATGAGGTGGTAAGAAACAAAGTGTAGTGTGGGTAAGTGAGCGTCAAGGGACGAGCGCAGGTAGATAAGAAGTGATATAACATCTAAATTCAAACAGTAGAATGGTCGAAGATGCAAAGCATTAAGGGTTCAGGCTCAGGTTTAACCATTAAGTGAAGCTAAACGATAAAGTGTCTGATCCATAAGTGGAGTGATTATATAGGGCCCATCCAATTGGGAGCAAATTTTCCACGTTTTCTCTTTCTAGTTTGGTTACATGTTGATTCTCTTTGAGGACAAGATCACCAACCTTAAAGGTACGCTCATGAAGTTACTTATCATAAAACCGCTTGATACATTTTTGTAATAGAATGTGAGGGATCAAGAAGCGTAAAGACAACGCTCCGTCAAGAAAGCTCCAATTGGGCTAACCGCTCTTGGCGGAAATCATCCGTTGTGAGAATATCCGAAAGATATCTGAAGGGAGGGTATTTGTCTTCGAGAGGCAGGACAGCCTCGGTACCATTATAACAAAGAAAAAGTGTGGCATTAGTGGAGGTACGAATGCCTATAACGATAATGCCAAAGGGCAAAGGGGATGATCGTGGCCCAATTTCTTCTGGATTCATTGAAAACTTTCATTGAGGATTTTGGGTTAGGGTTTTACTTAGAGGATTCATCTTGTCCAATTTGCTTGTGGATAGTACGGGTGATGAAGAAAGCTGAGTTTTGATACCAAAGTTGTCGCAAAGGTCCTGCAACAACTTGTTTTTTGAAAGATTTTCCATTATCTGTTATCAAAGGTGATGAGGAACACCAAAATACAGATAATGTGGTGGTTAATGTAAATCTACAATTTTTTCTTTTTTAAGTTTGAAGATGAGCGGAATAGCCCCACCCATTTTGGTGTAATTCGGTGCTGTGATAAATCCATCGTGACGTTTGGCCGAAAGAGGACGGATGAATTCACCAATAAGGTCTAAACCCATTGTGAAAAGAAAGCCAAAGATTCTCAGGTGACCTGTAGCGGGTGGCTAGGAGTATGTTTTGAAGGTTGGCATGTTGTTGACACATAGACACATAACGCTTAACATATTCATAGCAATCGTTATTGAGAGTAGGCAATAATAACCTAGGGCGAAGGATTTCATTTGGCCAACTGGCAAGGCCGCTAAAAATGTCCGCCACAAAATACTGTCATGGACTTGTTGGATGGTATGGGTGACCTCTAGCACCGTGGAGACATCGAAGGAGGAATGCAATCAAAGCCACGTTTATAAAGGAGTCCCCCCATAACGAAATAACGAGAAAAACGGTTTGAAAACGCGTGTTTTTCCAGTACTATAAGGTCAGATGGGAGATAGAGGTTGTAGGTAATCATGAAATTGGTGATACCAGGTATCCTGCGAATTAACCAGACACATTATTATCGTACAAACAACGGGCTGAAAAGATGGGGCAAAGAGTTTGTTGGACCAAAGACGAAAATGTTAGAGTCAGTTGATGAAGCTGAATTTGTGAGGCAAAGCAGCCATAGTAATCCACAAATTTTGTAGTGGAGCAGGGAATGGTTTGGATAGAATAGCGAGTAAATGAGGCTAGAAGTGAATCCAACTAATGTTTGTACTTTTGAAGTTCCTCATTTTTGCACTTGGTAGATGCCCCATAGCTTGATTGACTAACCATTGAGAGTCACCAATAAACATATCGATAGATTTGATACCTAAGTGTAACGTGCAACTTGGAGAACCCAGAAAGCAAGGGCCTCATATTCCACTGTATTATTAGTGCAGAGGGAAATCGGGTCAGAATGAAGTAGGCATAGGTCAATGTCCGAGAGGAATGCAGAATCAAAGCCGCTCCCTCCGCCGCACTGGCATTGGATCCATCGAAGAAGAGGTCATTGGATACGACTCCTCCCTGAGTGAAAGAGGTGTGATGAGTTCGTTCGGGGAATGTAAAAGTTGGTAAATTGTTCCCGCTGTAAAGGGGCTTCCGCAAGTTGGGTCT